>JACCPG010002640.1:0-16369 GCA_016069955.1 Drepana arcuata | reverse complement strand
GAGCATCGAGATGGAGCCTAACATTTATTTGAGAAGAAGTCTATAGATGTTTATAGAAGTCGTGCATGTGAAACGGTGACGGACTCTGCATCTGTCGGTCTGTATACCTCTGCCTACCCCTTTGGGGACCCTTGTCGGAAAGCATGAAGATATGATAAGTAAACCAACTGTCATTTGAAGTGTGAAGGTGCGTATGTACATTAAATCAAAGGAGGCAAACGTCCAAAAAATATTCTACCTACTGATAATAATAAATCAGAATAGGTACTGAACATAGATTTACGAGGCCGGGAAAGTTTCGGTCAAGTTAGTTCAACAACGCTACTAAATTCAGAAACTTGAATTGTGTCTGCTTTGTTAACCAATATGGGAGTAGTTTTTGTTTGTTAGTATTCTTGTTGTGATATTGATATTATGATAGCATCCATTTATAATGTGTCTTACCTATAAATCCAGTCTGATATGTAAGAACAAAATATCAACGTCATACCGAGGCGCCTGGTCTAGATCTATTTGTGTATCCCCGTCCCCGAAGGGGTAGGCAGAGGTGTTTAGGTAATACCCACACACCCACTTTCCGCCTGAGGTATATTAGGTGCCAACGTGACAGATGGCGAGTCCATCGCCGTTACTCAAGCACGACTACACATAAGCCTTTGAATTTCTTCTCAGACGTATGCAGGTTTCCTCTCGATGTTTTCCTTCATCGTAAAGCTCGTGGTGAGACTAATCACTGTACTTAAGTTCGGAAAAACTCATTGATACAGTCGGGATTTGATACTTTGCGTCGCAGGCAACTGCTCGAACCACTTGGCTACCACGGCTTCACGGGTTAGTTTGAGAGTAGGTAAATTAGTGATCTGTGATGTTTCCTATCGTCAGTGTTGAGGTAATATAAAAAGTGCTAAGCAATAAATAGACGAAATTATAATAGTCTAAAAGGATTTTGCCGCCACAACTTTCCACAAGCTTTAAACGGCTTCCCGTCTTTTCACTGGAGCATATTTCTAGCTTTGAGCATACCGACTTCACATACGAATGTATTTGTTCTGCTACGTGCGTAGTATATATATAGGACAAAGTTAGATTAACGGTTCCAACAGCTAGTCGTAGATCAAATCGACCGGACAAGCGTGCATGGAAACGTTAAGATGTGTCAAGAGACTGATGAATATGTATGAAGTGAATGATGTCTGTGAGAACTAGCACTCTACTTTCTCTGCCTAATCTAATGGAAATATATATGTATGTACAAGCGGTACCCCACCACGCTTCTCTGTTCCCCATTCTATTTGCATGGACCGTTAAAAAAACTTAAAACACGAAAAAAGCGCAGTGTACATAATGTATATTGTGTAAAATTTTAGCTCAAACGGTTCAGAACTTTCGGAGTTTTGTAACAAAAACCAACTTGATATACACATATTTATATGTAGATATATTTTTACAGACAAATCTATGGAGTTTATGTTATGTAGTAGTACCATAGTATAAAGATACTATGGTAGTACGTAAGGATAAATTTAACAGTTTCAAGCCTACTGACAGGTAACATATTACCAGTTAGAGCTAGCCCCAAAAGATGTGAAACGACCACCCGTATCAAAGATACTCTTACCACAGGTAAGTTCACAATTTATGGGCTTAGTAGAGGCTAGGATAAATCCTTCGAAACAAGTGAGCGTAAAAGTTTTTTATTACACAAAATATATCATATCTGGAAATCAGGTCTAAAATACTATGTAACAGAGTAATACTACATATCATCACGCCGACTCTCTACCGGGGTAGGCTGAGAGTATAAAGCGCCAGTTTTCTCTAGACTTACATACCTCTTTCGCTTCGTCCACATTCATCAGTCTCTTCATACATGCTCGCCGGTTTCGAGTACTCTTGACGTTCCCATCCATGAGCGTCCAATCGAGTAGTTTGCCTGCAATACAAATACTGCAATTTCGAACCCCGAATATACACTTGATTTTTTCTAAGCTTAAGTACAGTGATTAGTCACAAGGTAGGTATTATTATACTACTATACACGTTACTGAACCTTGGATCTCGCATCTCAACGGTCAAGGCAATCAATTCCCCGCTTTGGCAACGGAGCACCGAAATTTAATTAGCTATTTGCGGCTCCCTTCTAAATACAAAATTTAATTTGTTTGTTTGATTACCTTATAAATGACTTAAGCAGTTCATTCTAAAGATCGACGTTTCGTAATTTAACTTAGAATCGTTGGATTCCTTTGGTTTTAATTTCTAACGAAAACTTTTCCCTTTTCAAGGTATTGCTTGTTTAGTACTAGTTGTGTGTTTGGGTATTTTTTTTACTGATAAAGGAAATCTCGTTGTGTTCTATTTATTTCATCATAAGGCTGTCTGGTCAACTGGTGAATAATCCTAGTTGAGAAGCTTGAGTTCATTTGGTTTCTTACGAACATTTATCAACTCAAGTGAATATAAATGTAACGTCGACTATAGTTTAAGTTTTGTTTCGTTTGAGAGCTTCCTCTCTAGCCTTTCTGTTACCGTTCACGCGATCCGATATCTTTATAATTCTTCCGCAGGTTTCGGCAGACAATGTAATTGCCATACATTGATTAGAGTGAATGAAAAGAAAAGGATTTGTCTAGAGGCTGGTTCAGTTTGAGTAGAATCGCGCCATGTTGTTAATATTAATATTATTATTAATTTTTTTTTCATGTATGCCTAAGTTTAATCTACATTTATTTATGCCGTGGACACTGGTCTTTTGCTCGCTTACATTTAAAGATTATAATTTTGTAATAAAAATGCAAATGACTGTACAAACCGTCAACGAAACCACGAACGTCACATATTTAATATCTAATTTCCCGCGACATAATGAAACCTACTTCCGTTGAGTTAAGGTCGACGACTGCCAAACAAACTTGAAGTTAAATATTGTTGCTCCGCGTATTTGGTATAAAAGTAAAATAAAAGTAACAAAATTATTTCGATAAATTATTCATTAGCTTCTAATATCAATTGTAAGCTCTACTGTGTTACATAATTTTACAATCACACATACATACTATCAAGCTCCCTACGGGGAGGCAGAGAGAGTGGTCCAAGTCCTCCATTCCTTCTCGTTCAGATCTCTTTCAGTTCATCCACTCTTAGTCTCTTTTTACATGCCTGGTTTCGAGTGCTCTTGTCATGACCATATCTGATTATACGATCATTTTGATCTACGTGGTTCCGAATGGATTCTTCTACTGTCTCTTCATCCTGGCATCCTAGCAACAGTAAATTTTGTCAATGTTTCGGTTCTCATCTTTTCCATTTGTCCAAACCAATGAAATATGCCTTTCTTTATCTTTTCAATCAATTTTGCGATTAGGGGAAGGATCATTAGTCGTCGTTAAAATTTTTTAATTATTCATGTACCGAATTTTTTTGTGGCCGTAGCCTATAGGTTCGAGTGGTGTCTGAAATTCAAAGATTGCAAGTTCGAATCCTGACTGTACCAATGAGGTTTTCTGAACTTAAGTACAGTAATTAGTTACTAAAGAAGTAATCAAAGCAACGTGTAGTCGATCTTAAGTAACGGCCTTGGTCTCGCCATCTATCACGTTGGCACCAAAAATATATCTTCGGCGGAGAGTGGGTGTGGGTACTATCTTCGCACCTCCACCTTTGCCCTTCGGAGATCCTTGTGGGAAGGCGTGGAAATATATTATTATTATATTTAGGACGGGAACGTTAAGAGTACTCGAAACCGACGAGCATGTATGAAGAGACTGATGAATGTGGACGAAGCGAAAGAGGTATGTAAAGTCTAGAGAGAACTGGCGCTCTATACTCTCCGCCTACCCCGTTAGGGACTTGGCGTGATGATATGTATGTATGTATGTATTATTTATGTACCCTACACTAATATGAAGTGAATACTTTTGCGACATTTCATTGTATGTCGGTTCTCATTTAATAATTCTCTCAAAATGTAAATTCCCTACTTTAGCCCACTAATTTATATTTTAAGGGCAATTTAGCACGTGAGTGATCCTTAATGTCCTCCAGGGCTCTCGTGACATATGATATTGTTTTAAATAATATGCGCTTTATTGCCCTTATAATACCGCTTAAATTTTCTTCTCTCTATATCTCATAGCATTTGTTGGTAACATAAAATTTATATGAAACGGTCGCATGACCTACCCTCATTAGTAAATATATGTGTGTTATAACACATATGATTAGCAAATATTAAGGAAGGAATAGCACTATGAATAGCGATTTATATATAAGTAATAAAACAAACCCAAACGACGATGGACTATGAAATATAGCTCTCTGGCGGAAAGTGGGTGTGTGGGTACTACCTATACACCTCTGCCTACCCCTTCGGGGACCCTTGTGGGGAGGCATGAGGATATAACAAACCCTTTAATAAAAATATATTAAGCATGTGAACCGATAACTAAGTTTACAATCATCACAATAGCGAAGCTTACGTGTTACGCTAAGCAAATTTGATTCCTAAAATTATGTCATATAGGTGAGATCCGTTCGTCGACGCGTTATGAATGACGCAGCCAGCTGTGCAGTGAATGACTCATGCCGTCCCGTTTACTCGACCCCCGAGCTATCTGCGCGATCGACATGAACCTTTACTGCGTCGCAATACAATTCATTTCTATTTGGTGTGTGTATATGTCAATGCGTGCGCTCGCGCATTGTGAACTACCGTATTATGTGGCCGTCAGTGCGATACATATGCTCGACAAAGACACACGTGCGCTTAGTAGCGGTTAATTTGGCGCGAATATTGTTAAGTATTTTTAAAATACACCAAATATTGTGATGACAGAAAAATTACGATACATAATAAGGCTTGTTCTAGTGACGATATTTTATTATACCTTAGTGAGTGTTTTCAAAGGAATAAAGGGCTATTGGACTGGGATTGAACCGATGAATACCCATTGACATCGGATTACAAGTTTTATTTGTCCATCGAAGAAACTTAAGGTGAGTTTATACTACCCTCATATTCTATTTTATATGATACAGTTCAGTACATAAGTTGTTATACTACAAAGACAAACAATTAGGTATTACATAAAACAGAAGGTTAGATTAACTTTAAACAAAATAATAATAATTAAGTTAATGTTTTATCGTGGAAACCAACGATATATAAAATAGCTGAACACATTTTTAACTAAGGCTCGTAGAGTATCAATATTAAATCCCAGCGGGAATTTAACTCGCGACCTCAAGATTTGCAGTCAGGGACTATGAAGTCAATTGGTCGTCTAACATTGGGTAAATTCTAATTACTTGTTTACGTTGCGTTAGTTATGTGACTTGCCTTTAAACTACTTTGGCATTATGTCAGTCTGTGTCTGAATACTGTTTTACAAATTAAAATATATTTTTCATACTGCAGAGGAAATATGCATACGCAATGCCTCATATTATGACTTGTTAACATCCTTTGATTCTTATGATTATTATATATAATATAAAATTCTCAATAAATCCACCTACCTTACTCATAGCTCATTCTCAAAAGTACAAAAAATATTATTCCTTCATTAATAAACGATTAATTAATTAAGCATTAAAGCAGATTGCAAGCACCGGACCAACCAGTTGTTTTTTGGTGTAAATGTAATTAAAATGTGTAGTGTGTGAAAAAATATTTAGAAACTACAAAACTCACGCTATTCTCATCACGCCAGAACGGATTTAGATGAAATTAGGCATTGAGGTAGATTTTAAGAGAGGTAGGGCATAACGGGTTTCCCGTTCGAATTTGGAGCTGCCCGAATGGGGCAGGACCTCCGCCTTATAGAAGTCCGTAGCCAAATAACACTATTTATTGTGTTGTGTTCCTACGTGGTGAATAAGGTTATCAGTAATGAGCTCGTCCACATTCATCTCCATCCACAGTCTCTTCATACATGCTCGTCGGTTTCGAGTACTCTTAACGTTCCCGTCCTTGAGCGTCCGATCGATTTGATCGAGGTAGTTGGAACGTGGCCTTCCTCTGCCTCTTCTTGCACACACTTTTTTATTATTATTTGAAATTGAAATTAAATCTAAATTACACGCAGGTAAAGCCGCTGGGTACTGCTAGTGTACATAATAAAAGTACGACGTCTATCAAAATGAGATTTGTTAAAATCAGAAATAAAACCAACGTTTATGACGGCAGGATGTGGTGTTCAAAGATTTCCTCGCAACATGAAAACGAGTAATTTACTTGTATATAATTAGTCCCTTTTTACTTTTACGTTATGGCATTATTTGTCACTCATAAATATAATTTATATCGCAGTTCTGTACACCTAAAAATATTTTGTCTGAAGGTCTTCTATTCATTTTATGTCATATTTATTATGGGATAGCCGTATTGGTCCCGTCGTGAATTGGTTTGCTGCAGGGTAACTACTTCGAGTATCACTTAGAACATAATATTGACTGACTTAATGACTGGCAGGAAATAGAATAACCTATTTTATTTATAAACTATTTTATTAAACTATTAAAATAAAAATATATATTTAAATTAAAATCAAACTCGATGTTTGGGAAGGTGCCAAGATGGCTAGCATTGCCAAACTGTATGGAAATGCCGAGTCTTTGCGCGAGTTACGTTCATTTAAGTTGATAATTAATAATGATAAATCCTCATCATTTCTAATTCATCTCAGTCGTTCAATTTATATTATAATACAAAGTAATAATAAAGATAAACTACCTATAAATAGAATAAAATGTCCCAAATCTGTGACACGCGGAAGGGTGCCAAGAGGACTGGCGGCATTGCCAGGTTATACGGCATTTATTTATCCAAAGCTTGATTGACTACCAATCAGAATCATTAAGGAATTTATATAGGTAGTATCTCAGGTCATGAATGGTGCTTGTGTGTAGATACGTGATCTATCAATTTTATTGACAATCCTACTTCTTATTATGGCATCACATCTTCCTTCAACGGTACCCATACAAAGTATTAGACAAGGTTCTTATAAAAAGCTATCGCTTGCTGCCTGCAACGTAGGTTATGTTTAATTAACACACGTTTTTGTCTTAGATTTATTTTGGTGATAGCGTGTTATTCGCCTTCTCCTAGATGCGAACTAACAAATTATTGTTAATTCCATGTCTTTCTAAGAGTTGCGGAAAAAGAAAAGCGGATCGAATGACGTATCACTTGCGAAATTTTAGCGGACTACTGAGAACACTTATATTAAGTTCTAATCTAGAAAAACAGAAGACAAATATTGCGAGTTGATTTTACCTTTGATGAGATTACCTTCAATGATTGAAGAACGTTCATAACAAGAAATATATGTACGGTAGCTTCCTTATATGTTTCTTGTAAACGAAGCTCGTGTAGTTGTAAAAAAAAATTACACAGACCTGGAATTTGGTATCTTTATTCATCCTGTATGTAACAAATAAACCACGAAAGTCAACTTGGCTGATTTATTCATGCCGTACCGTCTATTTCACGTTCTACTTATAATTAACCCACACACACACATATCATCACGCCGAGACCCTCACGGGGTGTCACAGAACGCCAGTTCTCTCTAGACTTCAGGCTTTTACTTTAATTAACTACTTCTGCGTAATTTACTTCTGCCATATAATTACTTCTACGTTCCATTTAACAAACTACTTCTAATTAGTACGTACCAAGGATATCAAAAGTAATATTTTGAGGAATTTGGGTAAATTGCTTAATGACATTTTGAGTAATTTATAAAATCGCAAGAACGACAGTGCATGTTGGAATTATTTATCATATCCTATTAGTGCATATTTCATTGAAACGTTAATTAACATTTGAAATATTTTATACCAAATTAGAATTAGAAGTAGGTACTTTTAGTGGGTAATATATAATTATATAATTACCTTTACGTCTTCGCAGATGTCTCCAAAGTGCCTAGATTTATACTGTCTACTACACCCAGTCAACGACAGTATACACATACATACACATACTAGAACTGGGGCTCTCTCTCCCTACCCCTAAGGGACCGATTTCCTCCCGAGAGAGAGTAATATGATAAACAATATGGCAGAAATAGGTGCAATTATGGCAAATGCCAATTTTGTCGACGTACCTGAAACTTAGTTTCATCTGACTTCGGACTCTTTACGTAATTACGTGTCAGCATGTTAGATTATTATGTGTTATATCCATGTTATGTAATAATTATAATGAAACAGACTACTGTCTGGACCACCTTTAATAAGAGGAGTGCACGTGGCTTATGCAAAGTACACTTTGACTGCACTTTAATTTAAATGAAAATCCCCAGTGTGGCGGCGAAGTTATTTCTAATTGTTTTCAAGGACGGAAACATCAAAGGTACTCGAAACCAACGAGCATGTATGAAGAGACTGATGAATGTGGACGAAGCGAAAGAGGTATGTAAGTCTAGAGAGAACTGGCGCTCTATACTCTCTACCTACCCCGTTAGGGACTCGGCGTGATGATATGTATGTATGTTGTTCCATCGACATTCATAACTCTCCGTACCAAATGCTGGGTGTTACGTACATCAAACCAAAAACTCCCAATCTTCAAATGTGAGAAGTACTGGTTGTGATTTATATCGGCTTCTCACGAATTTATTTTGTGTTGAAATAATAAGTCTTTATATATATAAATTTTCTGTGCGAGTATTTCTAATTAACTCCTCCTAAATGCCTGGGCCGATTTTGATGATTATTTTGTGAGTGTTCAAGTGGATTCGAGAATGGCTTATATTCAAATTGGATATATGGCGCTGCGATCGTGTTTTAGGAGATTCATCCCATTTCACCCAAGCGAAGCTGGGCGGTACAGCATGTAATATCCCTATACCTTTAAACGAGCAATTCTTGTATATATATATATAATCTGAATCTCGGAAACGGCTCCAACGATTTTCATGAAATTTGCTAGGGGGGAGATTTCGGGGGCGAAAAATCGATCTGGCTAGGTTTCATTTTAAAAAAAAGTAGTTATATCCATGTTTTTAGGCAATGAAAATCTCCTAATTTCCAAGAATAAAGCGTTGCTAAGCAACAAACTATCAGCCTGGTTTGACGTCATCGTAGACGTATTATATATAAAATCAATTGTCAAAATGCATGAAAGAAGGAAAAAATAAACGCTTATACACAATCTAAATCTACGCAGCCGCGACTCGTTTCAAGAATATCTTGAAGAAAATAGTGATCGACAAGCAATACTCATTTCAAGAAAACCATGAAAATAATCAGCTTTCCGCTCGTCCCACACGTAGTGCTAGTAAGAGTCTTGCAAAACTTGACTAACATTATTCGAGCAGAAAGATCTTGTGATTTAGATGTTTACGACAGGTTGCCTATGGCCGCTGAAGACGAACAGCGGGAACGACGACTACAAGATTTACGGCAGCGTGCGGCACAACGTGTAGCTCTTGAACATTACGAACATCGAGAGCAACGTCTGCATGATTTCCGGCAGCGTGCAGCACAACGTGTAGCTACTGAACATTACGAACAACGGGAACGACGTCTACCAGATTTGCGGCAGCGAGCAGCACAACGTGTAGCTACTGAACATTACGAACAACGGGGTCGACGTCTACAAGATTTGCGGCAGCGAGCAGCACAACGTGCAGCTACTGAACATTACGAACAACGGGAACGACGTCTACAAGATTTGCGGCAGCGAGCAGCATAACGTGTAGCTACTGAACATTACGAAGAATGGGAACGACGTCTACAAGATTTGCGGCAGCGAGCAGCACAACGTGTAGCTACTAAACATTACGAACAACGGGAACGACTTCTACAAGATTTGCGGCAGCGAGCAGCACAACGTGTAGCTACTGAACATTACGAACAACGGGAACGACGTCTACAAGATTTGCGGCATCGAGCAGCACAACGTGTAGCTACTGAACATTACGAACAACGGGAACGACGTCTACCAGATTTGCGGCAGCGAGCAGCACAACGTGTAGCTACTGAACATTACGAACAACGGGAACGACGTCTACAAGATTTGCGGCAGCGAGCAGCACAACGTGTAGCTACTGAACATTACGAACAACAGGAGCGATGTCTACAAGATTTGCGGGCAACAAGCAGCACAACGTGTAGCTACTGAACATTACGAACAACAGAAGAGATTTCTACAAGATTTGCAGCAGCGAGCAGCACAACGTGCAGCTACTGAACATTACGAACAACAGGAGCGATGTCTACAAGATTTGCGGGCAGCAAGCAGCACAACGTGTAGCTACTGAAAATAACGAACAACGAGAGCGACGGCTGTAAGATTTCCGGCAACATGCAGCACAACGTGTAACTACTAAACATTACGAACAACGGAAACGACGTCTACAAAATTTGCGGCAGCGAGCAGCACAACGTGTAGCTACTGAACATTACGAACAACGGGAACGACGTCTATAAAATTTGCGGCAGCAAGCAGCACAACGTGTAGATACTGAAAATTACGAACAACAGAAGAGATTTCTACAAGATTTGCGGGCAGCAAGCAGCACAACGTGTAGCTACTGAAAATAACGAACAACGAGAGCGACGGCTGTAAGATTTCCTGCAACATGCAGCACAACGTGTAACTACTAAACATTACGAACAACGGAAACGACGTCTACAAAATTTGCGGCAGCGAGCAGCACAACGTGTAGCTACTGAACATTACGAACAGCGGGAACGACGTCTATAAAATTTGCGGCAGCGAGCAGCACAACGTGTAGCTACTGAACATTACGAACAACGGAAACGACGTCTACAAAATTTGCGGCAGCGAGCAGCACAACGTGTAGCTACTGAACATTACGAACAACGGGAACGACGTCTACAAGATTTGCGGCAGCGAGCAGCACAACGTGTAGCTACTGAACATTACGAACAACGGGAACGACTTCTACAAGATTTGCGGCAGCGAGCAGCACAACGTGTAGCTACTGAACATTACGAACAACGGGAACGACGTCTACCAGATTTGCAGTAGCGAGCAGCACAACGTGTAGCTACTGAACATTACGAACAACGGGGTCGACGTCTACAAGATTTGCGGCAGCGAGCAGCACAACGTGTAGCTACTGAATATTACGAACAACAGAAGAGATTTCTACAAGATTTGCAGCAGCGAGCAGCACAACGTGTAGCTACTGAACATTACGAACAACGGGAACGACGTCTACAAGATTTGCGGCAGCGAGCAGCACAACTTGTAGCTACTGAAAATTACGAACAACGGGAACGACGTCTACAAGATTTGCGGCAGCGAGCAGCACAACGTGTAGCTACTGAACATTACGAACAACGGGAACGACGTCTACCAGATTTGCGGCAGCGAGCAGCACAACGTGTAGCTACTGAACATTACGAACAACGGGGTCGACGTCTACAAGATCTGTGGCAGCGAGCAGCACAACGTGTAGCTACTGAACATTACGAACAACGGGAACGACGTCTACAAGATTTGCGGCAGCGAGCAGCACAACGTGTAGCTACTGAACATTACGAACAACGGGAACGACGTCTACAAGATTTGCGGCAGCGAGCAGCACAACGTGTAGCTACTGAACATTACGAACAACGGGAACGACGTCTACCAGATTTGCAGCAGCGAGCAGCACAACGTGTAGCTACTGAACATTAAGAACAACGGGAACAACGTCTACAAGATTTGCGGCAGCGAGCAGCACAACGTGTAGCTACTGAACATTACGAACAACGGGAACGACGTCTACAAGATTTGTGGCAGCGAGCAGCACAACGTGTAGCTACTGAACATTACGAACAACGGGAACGACGTCTACAAGATTTGCGGCAGCGAGCAGCACAACGTGTAGCTACTGAACATTACGAACAATGGGAACGACGTCTACAAGATTTACGGCAGCGAGCAGCACAACGTGTAGCTACTAAACATTACGAACAACAGGAGCGATGTCTACAAGATTTGTGACAGCGTGCAACACAACGTGTAGCTATTGAAAATTACGAACAACAGGAGCGATGTCTACAAGATTTGCGGCAGCGTACGGCACAACGTGTAGCTACTGAAAATGACGAACAACAGGAGCGATGTCTACAAGTTTTGCGGCAGCATACGGCTCAACGTGTGTTTGCGTTGATAAAGGTCCCAAAGTCCCAATCATATTTTTTTCACATATATCTACCATGTTCAGATGGTATTCCGTTACAGTTTTACAAACCATATCTATAATCCGTTTCTGAGGTTTAGTGAGCACATACGCACAGACAAACAGACAAAAATTCTAACAATCAGTGTTTTGGGTTATGTTTGCGTTGATAAAGGTCCCGATCATATTTTTTTCTTATACATCTTCCATGCACAGACAGGTATCCGTTACATTTTTATTATATGTTTAGATAGATGATTCTTTAAATTGGCATACCTTTTTCGTTTCTTAACATGAAATAAACACTAAATGTTAGGTGAAGTATACCATGTTATATTAGTGACAACCACAACTGTAAAAAAGTTAATAATATTTTACATTATATTTACCGAGCTAAGCTCGGTCATCCAGGTACTTTATATTTAAATGTATAATGGTGAGAATACAAACTGTCACCGTTACACCGACCCAGCAGTAGAGGCCGTTTTTTGTGTAAAATGGTATGAAAACAATGGTCGTATGTCCTTGTACCAGAAACATTTTTACAGTAATCAGTGCGTAATACAACCACAACGTGTACTAATGGCCCTTTGTATACCGCCCTATCTTCACCATCTATCATTATATACATATAAATATATGTATTAATCGCAGTCGGGTAAGTAATATCTATCATTTATAACTCAAAAACGGCTGGCCCCATTTTAGTAATATTTGATTTGTTGGTAATCTGGTATCCCTCCGAATACCAGATTACCATGAAAATGTCTATAATATATGACTCGAGCTGAAACTCCTTCGTGTAACATCAACAAATTAATACCGGGAACCACAGCAACAGTAGACAATATTTTGAACCTTCTAAAGTTCAATGTGTGTTGCCAACAGCATAAAAACGGTTAAAGCATCCGAAAAAGTTACCGTTTTTAAGCGAAACTTATTTTTTATATTATGTCTCTAGGTATATGAACATCGTTAAATCATAACCTATTTACAATTGTTAATCTAAATAGTACTAAAAACGCAAATAAAACAGTTGTACCTTATCTCATTAAACAAATTAGTGTTCATAAGTGTACCGAAACGATATTTATACATTATGTATTTTGTTTGCTCAAAAATGATAAAAAAGTGCTATTTATGAGAGGCACAGCATAATATATTCCACGTTGAATATTCGAAGTACCCGACTGGGGCAGTACAGCCGCGAAGTTTTTTTTAAATTGAAGTATTGTAACGATACTTTAAAAAACAATCAAATGAGTATTTATAGTTGTGCTTAAAAAATGGCGTCTCGGCTGTCACGTTGACATCTAAATATCGGCCTCTGGCAGTTGCATGAAAACATTTAACGCAATACAAAAGATTTTTTATTTTATACTACAGGGGTGAAAAACAAGCATGCGGTCCGCCTGATGGTAAGCGGTTACCGCCGCCGCTTGCAACACCAGGGGTATCACTCGGGCGTTGCCGACCCGTAATTATTCTCAGACCAAACGAAATAATATCGAACAGTTTATGGAGAAGCGCGTCACATAAATTTAACTTAGAATCAATTAGTGGATGGCTAGTGCAACAAAGACCATTCCTCATTCAAGGCCAAGACCTTATGCTGATAGTACGTGTGACTAATTATGACAAATAAGGCGTCGTATTTACGCAACTTGCAAATATGTCAGATATGCGACAAAGCGCGACAGGGTTATCTGACATATAAAATATGTACATGCTTTGTTTTAATTAAAATTTAATGCGACATTTTGAAATATATTTACAACGCTAATTCACAATTACACATGACAAAGAATTTAATATTATTATATAAATATGATTAATTATTAATCATCCAGAAGTTGAAGCACATTTTCTTTTTTCATTTTCAGTAAAATTTATGGAATTTTTTTGTATATTTTTTAGCTTGTCCTTTAGCAAATAAGATCAAATCAAATCAAAATATTTTTATTTCACATAGGCCCAGATGGGCACTTATAAAACGTCGAAAAAGGAGCACGGTTCGGGCAAGAAACTCCATGCTTACTCTTTTCAGAGGACTCTTTACACAGAGGATGGCCACCGAGGGGGTTTTAGTGAGTAGAAATCTCACATAACCCGTTCGTCCCCCCCCAGGACGGTCGGGTACCTATAGAAGGTTTCCCCCTGGAAAAAAAAAAAAAAATGGTCGCTTCCATGGAGAAGAACCGGCCAGAAACTCCGCGCTCTATCTATCACGTGAGAATAATGTTTATATTAGCTACTACTAGCTTTGCCCCACGGCTTCACCTGGATTAAAATTTAACTATACATTTCAATAATATCTTTTTTTAAATAAACATATCTTTTAATCCAGCCAATAATCTATCTCTGAGCCAAATTTCATTCAATTCCGATCAGTAGTTTTTGCGTGAATGAACTACAACATTGTCACATACTTTCGCATTATTAATATGAAGTTATATAATAATAATATATATATAAAAATAATATATCCTCACGCCTTCCCACAAGGGTCCTCGAAGGGGTAGGCAGAGGTGTATAGGTAATACCCACACACCCACTTTCCGCCAGAGGTATATTAGGTGCCAACGTGACAGATGGCGAGTCCATCGCCGTTACTCAAGCACGACTATACATACGCCTTTGAATTTCTTTTCAGACGTATGCAGGTTTCCTCTCGATGTTTTCCTTCACCGTAAAGCTCGTGGTGTGACTAATCACTGTACTTAAGTTCAGAAAAACTCATTGGTACAGTCGGGATTCGAACTTGCGATCTTTGTGTCGCAGCAACTGCTCGAACCACTCGGCCACCACGGCTTTTAAAAACTCACTTTAAAAATATCTACGAATTAAATTTACCTGCAACGTATCTAGAACCAATAACATTGTTACTATTATAAATATTATATCGAAGAGATAACATACACTGCTGTCATGTTGAATTTCAAACTGGCGATACAGAACAGTAAGCTGTATATATTTACAAACTTTTACTACTCAAATATTACGGTTGCAAATTGCGTAGTTCATAACAAATGTAACTGTGGTTATGAGGTAGTTATTACGTATTTACAACATAGCTCCAAGTTATTAAGATAACAGAATAAGGCCGTATTTTGTGGTGCTTTTACCTTCATTATTCAATAGTGCAATAGAGATTTATAGACGACATACATCTGCCACTAAAATATCCTTCATGACAACCCACTCTATAAAAAAAAAAAAAAAATCAAAAAAAAAAAAAAAAGAAACATCATTAACAATGATCCTCATAATTTCATCTAACTAAGCAGTCAACGCTACTTCACAAATTGTCAAAAATATGTAATGCTTAAAATAATGCTTAATACTTATAAAAATTTCAACTTAAACTCTCTGTGTTAAGGAAGCCTGTACCAAATCGCAGGGTCCTTAACACCAAATCTGACTGCTTAGTTATAAAAAAAAACCCACTCTATCACGAAATATTATAAAATAAAGTCCCAAATCACACCGCGTCCCCACCGCGTCTTTCTGCCTGTGAGTTGTTGAACGACTTTTCGTGCGGTTTTCACTAATATATAGAGAGTAATTAAACGTGACGTAGGCAGGGGCTAATAAGCAAGCTGTACACCGGGAGGCGCACCGTGTTAAGAGCACCGGAGCAGTGGAGCACCTAAGTTATTTCCTACCCAAGGGAACGGTGCTGTAATATCATACACCAATATGAGTTTAATTACTAAAAATACCCGTGGTGGCCGAGTAGTTCGAATAGTTGTCTGCAATACAGAGATTGCACGTTCGAATCCCGTATGTAACAATTAGTTTTTTAAAGTATGGTGGTTAGTCTCGCCACGAGCTTTGACTTATTACACCTCTCACACACACCTATATCACACCTCTGCCTACCCCTTCGAGGACCCTTGTGGGAAGGCGTGAACATTTATATAAATAAAATGTATTTGTATAATTTCACTCACTTCCTTGTTTTAACTTCTGACGACGTGTGTGGTTGATATCGGCTTGATATGCAAACTATTTATGGAGCTACCTACTTCATAATTGGACATGAGTTACTTTGTATAGGGTCATCAATGATTGATATTCAATTCACTGTTCACTTATTCTTATGATAAATGCGATTAGCTCTAATGAGATATCTGAATAATTTTTCCTAAAACTTTTGACTAGTCGTGGTCATCAGAAGTCATGTGTCAGGTAAGGAAATATTAATAATATTCACATAT
>JACCPG010002639.1:0-20152 GCA_016069955.1 Drepana arcuata | reverse complement strand
TAATATATATACTAGTTGTCCCGCCCAGCTTCGCCCGGATGAAAATTGTATATTTCCTGAAACACGATCGCAGCGCCACCTATCGGGTCCAATTGCGAATCTAAACCATCTCAAATCCACCTGAAGACAGACAATTTTATTTAAATCGGTCCAGCCGTCTAGGAGGAGTTCAATAATATACACATGCCCAAAAGAAAGAATCTTTAAAGATATCTTGACGCCATCCCATAAAGGTCCCAGAAGGGGTAGGAAATCCACACACTCATTTATCACCGGAGATATAATTTAAGGTGCCAACTGACAGATGTCGAGTCCATCGCCGTATTCAAGCACTACTATACATACGCCTTTAAATTTCTTCTCAGACGTATTCCTGACAGATTTCCTCTCGATGTTTTTAACTCGTAGCATGAGTCCTATACTTAAGAAATCATGGCGAGACCAAAGGTCTCCAGGCGCTTCTTAAGTGCTTAGCAAACACAACTGTAGACCCTATGGGGTCTTAGAGCGTTAAGTCGTAAGCTAGGGAGTTCGACCGGAATTATTGTGGGGCATATCACCCTGATTTTAAAGGCTGTGCCGGATACATACGAACAGATTTGCTAATGAATGACCTCATCCGGGCGGTAAATCATCAGACCAGCGATAATGGTTTGTATATCTATTTGTATAAAGTCTAAAATTATCTCGTGGTGGTTAATCGAAACTGGTTTTAGCCTTGACTTTTGCTTTAAATGATGATCAATGTCACTGGCCTAACGATGTGCACTCTCACGCGTTGATGCCTCACGGGCTGAATCATTATGAGTATGTATGTACTTATTTAGATAGATATAAATATATATACAAAGTGCCATGCAGTAATACCCACGTAATTGCCATTGACGGAGAAATCATCCCAATGCCTAGGAACCGCAAAGCATGGAGTTCTTCCAGAAGGGTGTGTAAAAATTTCTGCAGGGTCGGCAACGCGCGAGCAACGTCTCTGGTATTGCACACGCCCATAGGCTTTGGTAACCGCTTACCCTGAGGCGGGCCGCATGCTAGTTTGCCACCGCAGTGGTATAACAAAAAACTTGAAAAAATTGATTTAGTAGTTAGAATTTAAACTGTAATAAAATAAGTATAATATATAATATAATAGTAATAAGTGTTAATCCAACTAAGAATCTATCTCTGTACCAAATTCCATACAGTTCCGTTCAGCCACTCTGGCGTGATTGCGCTACAAGTTCCCAAGAGTATGCAGGTTCCCTCACCAAGTTTTGTGATGTGATTGATCACTTCTACCGTACCAATAAGTTCACAAAAACTCATTTGGTACACTCGGGATGCAAACTTACAATATTTGCTTTACTTGAACCACCACGGCTGAGGCAGGAAGAGCACGGAGGCACGGAGGCACGGAGGAGGAAGAATCTCGTATATAATTGAATGAATCGCACAGTACATCGATATAAAAGTAGTGAAAGTGAATTAGGACGACGTAGTTGGATGCGTTTGTGTGCCGTGCGATTAATATGCGAGATGCGCAGGCGCAGCGCCGGCACGGACGCTAGGGGCGGATTTAGGACTTATTAATTATATTGTAGTGCATGTAGCTGTGCCCGCGACTTCGTCCGCGTGGAATGTAACAAAAAAAAGCTGTTCAGATTCTTAAATAAAAGTAGCCTAAGTTACTCCTTATTACATCAGCCACCTGTCAATAAAAGTCCCGTCAAAATCGGTCCAGCGATTTCAGAGATTAGCCGGACCAAACAGACAGACAAAAATTAAAAAATATATATTTTGGAGTACGTACCGTATACATATAATATATATTCAGATGCATGTAGTAAAAAGCGGTTATTTCTATATTACACACAGACACTCCAATTTTATTTATGTGTATATAGTAGCTGTGCACTGCGCAATAATCGAATTCATTAGTATAATTTTATCTATATTCATTTATGGAATAAAGCATTTCCCATGTGTTACGTTATCCATCCAGCTAAAAATCTATCTCAGTGCCAAATTTCATTTATTTCCGTTCAGCCGCTATGGCGTGATTGAGTAACAAACATCCTCACAAACTTTCGCATTGTGTTAATCTAGTTATTCTGTCTCTGTGCCAAATTCCGGTCTGAAATTTTTGTGTGAAAGACGGACCACTATGCTCACAAACTTTGCATTTGTAATATAAGTAGGATATTTTGGAAGCATGTTCACGAAATATTAAAATTATATTATATTGAGAAATCGATAGCTGTCGATAATATAGTGAGTGGCCCATATCGACGTTGTTAAGCAGTTAAAAACTTGAGCAAGAATACTCGTGTCACAATGGAATATTGGTACCCACTTTATGTACGGCAGTGAATCCTGGGTTTGTCGGAGGATGTATGGTTATATAAATGCAGATATGATGCGTTTCTTTCGAGCAATGTGCAGCACTTTTCAATATTGAAGCGTGTAACTTAACTCACTAGTGTGCAAACGAACAATAAGCAACAAAAAACCTCAACTACATATTTTGTAAATAAATTGTCGAATCCGACCCTGTACACAAGTGGCAGACAAGCCACGGCGTGACGAACTCTTGCGCATGCATCGTGGACTAGCATCCTAATCGACTGCTGAGTGCTCCGAGGGCTAATGTACCAACCGAATTTATGTAAACATATATATATATGTATGTAAATGTATGTATATTGGACGGCCGTCTGGTCTACGAAGTTTGAAGGCAGATATTTGTGTGATGAACTAGAGTAGTTGTCAAGACTACAGCTACTTACTTTAGTTGCCTTGATACCAGAGTACAAGCTTTGCTTAATTTGGGGCTATGTCAATTCGTGTGGAATTGTCCTAAGGTATATATTTATATATATATATATATTTACGCTTACCCTCTAGGGTCCCCGAAGTACGTAGTACCCAACGTAACAGTCGGCGATTCGCTAGCACTTTATACGTCTTTTGGATTACTTCTCAAATGTTTATTCTCGGTATTTTTTCAACTTAAAGCTCTACGAGCTTGTGACTAAGACTACTGAAATGATCTTTAGAAAAACTGAATTCGAACTTGTAATCTTTGTAGTGCAGGCTATTCGAACCGCCCGGCTACTACAGCTCTTTCCAGCGAACATAATTTTTTGTATTTTATCCTAAAAAAAAAAAAAAAAAACAGACATTTCCCCTCTATGTGGTGATAAACCATAAGTGCGATCACGAAGATGATGACAACGTAAGTACAGAGAAACTCATTAAAACCAAAGCCGCCGGAGGTTAGGCAATAAAGCATGACAAAAACATAATTCAACTCGACAATGGCATGTATCAGATTAGAATGTAAATAAAATATCCGAACACAGGCACAGGTCAGTGGGTTAGTGAAGAGCACCAGAGACCAGCTGATAGTGAAAGGTAAATCATACTATCGAGATGTACTCAGATTGTATTGTAATCAGAAACGGTACCCGAACACTTTGGGGAGATGACCCACTAATGTGATGCTGACCTCGAGATTACGATTGATGTAAAAAAAAAACATTGATTAAGTGAAAAATAAAAGTACAGCTCGATTAATGATCGACCTTTACGGTTCGCATTTATTTAAGTATTTTATTTTAGTATATATATTTTATTTTTTTATTTTTTTATATTCGGACTAGATTATATTCGAACTCTGAAGGACGGGAACGTTAAGAGTACTCGAAACCGACGAGCATGTATGAAGAGACCGATGAATGTGGACGAAGCGCAAGAGGTATGTAAGTCTAGAGAGGACTGGCGCTCTATACTCTCTGCCTACCCCGTTAGGGACTCGGCGTGATGATATGTATGTATGTATTTTATTAGTTTATTTTTATTAAGCAATACAAAACACAGTTACAAATAAATTTTCGATAATGCTTGCAGAAGCACACAACTGTGTCGCAGACATTAATATTCATCTCTAGAAAGAGGTGTTATAGAGTTCCTAATTGACACAATTAAACATTTGTATAGGTTTTTCGTCAATCTTTCTTCACTCATCCTCTCTATATGTCCAAACTAATGTTGTCAGTCATATATTTATTTATATCAGTATATATATTTATGACTTTTTCATTATTATGTATCTTGATCCCCTTCCCACAAGCGTCCCCGAAGAGGTAGGCAGAGCTGTTTAGGCAGCACCCACACACCCACATTCCGCCAGAAATATATTTTAGTTGCTAACCATACATACGCCTTTGAATTCCGGGTAGGCCTTATGCTTGTTTGACACTCTTGTTGTATAAAAAAAAACTTTTAATCTTCTCATGCAGGCGATTGCTCGAAGCACGGATATAATTGTACGTATTGTTCCAATATGTCAACCGCATTCCATAGACAAGACAATATGGTTTGTGAAAACTATTGTTATCATACGTTGGTCTCCATCCGTTCGCGGTTCAAGGGTTCCCATGATGAGTGGATCGCGACAAGCAAGTGGGCCACCAGAACAATGGCTTCTACATTACATACGCCAACCCTTGTAGCGTGGAGTTCTGATTTCTAATGTCACATCTGAACCGTCACAGACTATTAACTGCGCACTATGGATTGTTTAAAATGCACATAGTCTGTGGTTTTCTTCTCTAACATATGTAGAGACGGCAACGCGCGGCGGCCGTCTGGTCTAGTGGTTAGAGCTCCTGACTGCGAAACTTGAGGTCGCGGGTTCGCATCCCGCTGAGGGCAGATATTTGCGTGATGAACACGAATATTCTTACCTTAGTCTTGGATGTCCTATGTATTCATGTATATATCTATCTATATAAGTAAATATATCGTTGTCTAGTTACCATAACACAAGCTTTGCTTAATTTGGGACTAGGTCAATTTGTGAGGAATTGTCTCAGGTATTTATTATTATTATACTGTTTCTGCTTGTGTGCAAGTCTCTATTTGCGGTAACCGCTTACTGCCGGCGGGTTGTCTCGTTTGCCTCCTTAGTGGTATAAAAGGACTTTACAACTGTAAAAAGCAACCGTGGTGGCCGAGTGGTAGCCACACCACGGGATTTACTGTAGAGGAAAACATCTGAAGGAAACCTGCATACATCTGAGAAGCAATTTAAAAAGGAGTAACGGCGATGGACTCTCCATCCGTCACGTTGGTACCTAAAATATTTATCTGGCGGAAAATGGATGTCAGGGTGCTCTATACACCTCTCCCTACCCTTTCGTGGACCCTTGTGGGCGTGACGATACTTTAAAGCTTACTTTTTTGTCGGCGTAAAACTCCTCATGTGATTTCTCTATTTGATTTAAAAAACATTAGAAATCACAAACAGATCGGGCTGCGAACTTGTATCGTCGATTTCGTAAGCGTCTACTCGAGCCACTCGGCACTGCGGATGACTGCATGGTTTTCAGGATATGTACATACATGTATTTATACAAGGACATTTGTATCCTATTGTATGATAAATGTGAGGTCTTCTTGTTTCACTTATTTCGACCAAGTGTAGACATTCTTTGTTGTAACTTTTTCAATATACAAAGAATAGAAAATAATTTGCAAGCATAATTTCCAGACAAGGCAAATATTCGCTCTCAAACAAAGGGGTAGTAACTACGTCACTATAATTGTTAACGTGTCTGTCCATTTGTGTAAATAGTTCTTTTGAAATAACACTCAATTGTGTTTGCATAGGAGTGCAAAAACATGTGCTTACGCCATCGCTACTGTGGTGGGATCTAGTTAAAAACCCGCGTTAAATTTAATAATATAATCCGCATGCGTGGTTATATCTATCGCAGTCATTGATATAAAAAACCCAAGATACACAGTCAGCGTCTCAAAAACGTCCGTATAAAATGAGCGCACAATTTAAAATTGTGCGCTCATTTCAAACAGTCTCTCGTCGCTCGCGTCCTTGAACGGTCGTTGAAAATGCCGAAGTGTTCGTTGAGAAATTGTAGAAATATTACGTCGAGAACGTTAAAAAAGGATGGGATATCGTATTTTCGGTAAGTGAAAGAGTTTACTGATTTGTTTTTGTTGTTTTTATAACTTAATATCTACAGTAATATGTGATTTTGATTTAATTTGTCTTAAAACTTCTTTCAACTTTCCAAATATAACACGGCTTATTTTAATGACCGCTTTGCAGTGTAATCACGATACATTACAAGCACCTTTTATTTTAGTCGCATTACACTAGTGACTCTGTTCTCATTTCAATGGAGTCGATTTTTTTTATTGTGTTTAGTTTTAATTAATATGTTCACTTTTAACCTATTTTGTATTAAGTTCTTAAATAACAAATATTTATACGTATAAATTACGGGTGACTACTGAACAATACGAGTTGTTTTATATGCATATTCTATTTCATTTTTATTTTATTTTAGTTTTGTGACCCAATACGATGCGCAGAATGGACGTCAATCGTCAGCCAACAAAGGTGTGAAGATTTTTTCAAGCCAAATAAATCAAGTGTCATATGTTCTGAGCATTTTTTGGACCAAGATATTTTTACAATAATTTAATTAACTTAATATACTAATTCAATGTCATAAATAAAAATGTTAATAAAACAAATTCGTCTCCATTCCATGCCTTGTCCTACTGGCTAACTTTGGTCGTAAAATTTTATTGCTTTTTGTAAACTGCTTGCTAAAAACAACTTTAAGCAATTCGCGTAAGGTTGAATTTGCAAAAAATATGTTCAAAGTTTAACTATAACAACGTAGGTATCGTAGGTGAGTGTTTCGGGACAGTTTCAAGTGTTACTTTTGGTCGAGACTGTGCATCTAGGGTTTTTTATATCAATGTTTATCCATTGATATAAAAAACCCATTTATCGCAATATTTATGCGATAAACATATTCAGAGATCCACACAAACAATGTTAAAAAAAAAAAAAAAAATATCCTCACGCCTTCCCACAAGGGTCCCCGAAGGGGTAGGCAGAGGTGTATAGGTAATACCTACACACCCACTTTTCCGCCAGAGGTATATTAGGTGCCAACGTGACAGATGGCGAGTCCATCGCCGTTACTCCAGCACGACTATACATACGCCTTTGAATTTCTTCTCAGACGTATGCAGGTTTCCTCTCGATGTTTTCCTTCACCGTAAAGCTCGTGGTGTGACTAATCACTGTACTTAAGTTCGGAAAAACTCATTGGTACAGTCGGGATTCGAACTTGCGACCTTAGCGTCGCAGGCAACTGCTCGAACCACTCGGCCACCACGGCTCTAAAATTAAAAAAAAATAAAAATATTTTATTTCAGATATCAAGAGATCCTTATTTTGGTTAGTTGTTTGTTAGTTACTGTCGGACGTGAGCGGCTAGTAGAGATCAGTTAATCATTGTCCTTGCGACTCATCTCCACGGTCTATCTACCACCGTTTTCAGAATGCTCTTGAATGTGCTTGCCTCTCATGCGACTCCAGATACCAGATACCAGAGATGCTGTTCTCTTCCTTATGATTAATACTAGTAATAGTAATTTACACAAAACATGGAATAAATTAATGTTTTTAGCTGAGTTTTCAGCATGCAAATTTACAAGTTAGTGTTCAAAAAAGGTGCCAAGACGATGCCGGTTTTCAAGCTGTACGAGTGTACATAACCCTTTGAATTTATTCTTCACCGCATGCCGGTTTCCTCTCGATGTTTCCTACAGCTTGGTGTGATTGATCTCCACAGTATAGTCGGTATTCGAACTAGCAATGTTTGCGTTGCAAGCGAGTACTCGAACGACTCGGCCTCTGCGACTCTTTAACTTAGTACCAAAAAAGGTTTCGCATCAAATCCCATCCGTCACAGTGTGCAGTTTAATTGCTGGCAAAAAGCCCATTGGATGTTTCCGCGACGGAAGTACACAAGCGACAATCCGTTTCCTGCAGCCATCTTTTACTTTTCCCACCTATTGTCTCAACTAATTAATTCCCCTTATTAGATGAAAGTCTCCGCCTGAGATAACTTGCCACTCTGAATGAACATTTGGTTTGTATGCTGCGTTCATCAAATTTGATTCTTAACTTCAACCAATAGGGCTTAATTCAGTTTATTGTGTCATGATGAAGTATCATTTCTGCGGAACGGTTATCGTACATCTTACGAAGTAACGTACGGGTTTTGGTTTCCAGTCTTGGAATACACGTCTTAGGACAATATATACACAATCTAATCTAAGTTCACGGAGGATCGCAGGCGAGTGGCGAATCAACCTACTTTAATCATTGATGTAAAACCTCATTGACTTTAATGAAGACTATGATTTATTTTACCTTTTGGTAATTGGTACCTACCTTATTGTATGGCAGCGAATCCTGGGTATGACAGAGGAAGTATGAAAATAGCTTGAATGCAGTCGAGATGCGATCTCTTCGAAAAATGTGCGGCGTAACGATATTAGATCGAATCCGCAATGAAGAGATTCGCAAATCAACTGGCGTGAATGAGGGCGTGATTGTAAAGATGAAGAAAGGCATGTTACGTTGGTTTGGACACATAGAAAGGATGAGTGAAGAAAGATTGACGAAACAGATATACAAAGCAAAAGTGTATGCAAGAAGAGGTAGAGGAAGGCCACGTTCCAACTACCTGGATCAAATCGATCGGACGCTCAAGGATGGGAACGTTAAGAGTACTCGAAACCGACGAGCTTGTATGAAGAGACTGATGAATGTGGACGAAGCGAAAGAGGTATGTAAGTCTAGAGAGAACTGGCGCTCTATACTCTCTGCCTACCCCGTTAGGGACTTAGCGTGATGATATGTATGTATAATTTATTTTAATACTAGCTAGCTAAATCGTTTTCATCTACGAAAAATTTGAATTTAATTCTAGTATTTTCCTTTTGCGTTAGTATATATATTCTGTGTATTAATCCAGCTAAATAACCTATCTCTGTGCCAAATTTCATAACATCCGTTCAGCCGTTTAGGCGTTATCGAGTAACATAATAATATTCTCACGCCTTCCCTTCCCCAAGAGGTCCCCCGAGGGGTAATTAGAGCTGTGTAGGTAATACCCACACACCCACTTTTCGCCAGAGATATATTTTAGGAGATCTCGAGTCCGTCGCCGTTACTCAAGCACGACGATACATACCTACGCCTTTGAATTTCATCTCCAGCGTATGCAGGTTTCCTCCAACGAAAAGCTCGTGATGTGACTAATCACTGTACTTAAGTTCTGAAAATCTCATTGGTGCAGTCGGGATTCGAATTTGCAATCTTTGTGATGCAGAAAACACTCGAACCGCACGGCCACCACGGCTTATTTATATATATATGAATAAAGTCTTTAACCGAAAGTCTAATATCCCTTTCTCTTCCCAGGAGTTGGAACAAGAGAAGCACCTACTCCGTCGGCGGCTCGACACAACTCAGGGTGAATATGAGTCCAGGATCATCGAACTCCAGAATGACATCAAGGAGCTCACCACCAAGATCGGCTCCAGGGACACTTCTGTTAAACAGGTGAGACTAGCCATAATGAGAAACGAAAATAATAACAAACCTACTTGGTTTCTTTAGCGCCGCAAGTATGCCAGGTCAGGTTACATATTTGCGGCGTTTGCGGTTGAAACTCTGTGGCCTTGGGGTCCTGAGGCTCACCACCTTATTAGAGAGGTCTCGCGCCGTCTAATCGGGACCTCTCGTGACAGGCGGGCTGGAACATATCTCGCTCAGAGATTCAGCATTGCTATCCAGCCTGGCAATGCTGCTAGTCTTCTTGGCACTTTGCCTCGGGATACCGATTTGGGGCAAATATATTATCTATAAATAGTTATGTCATAAATCGGACCGAATTCTCTCATATACATCGCGAGGTCAGTCTGGTCAACTATTAAATATTATTGCGTAAAAGAAAACCTCGACCTTACAGAAGTTTGCAGCTGAAAGGCTCAGTGTCTGCGTAGTATTTCTGCGGTAAAAAGCAATTTGAAACCTGCGTTATTTATAAAGTCGAAGCGAAAGAGCTTAGTAAGCCTAGAGAGAACTGGAGCTCTATTCTCTCTGCCTAACCCGTTAGGCACTCTGCGTGATAATGTATGTTTTTGTCTAAAAATCAATCGCCGTTCGCAAAACTGGAGAATAGTATAAGCGATTTTTGTTTTTTTTGTATGTATTTGTATGGATCCTCAAATGGTTTATGTCCACATTTGGACACGACGACGAAAGTGGGACTGCGGGGTCAGCTAAGAAATAATTGTTAAGTATATTTATTTTATAAGCCCAACGAAACGTGCAATATTCTCAGACGTTATTATTATTCTTGTCATAAATGTATGATGAAAAAACTTATAACACTAAACATCTATCTATAAATGAACACAACAGTACGAATTTAACAATAACCGCATTGCAACACACGTTATTCGAATGCATTAATTAATTTAATTGGGTTGCAACTAAAGAAATAAATTAACGGATATTAAAATTGTCTGTTGGCTCCAAAGGCACGTAACATGTATGTATATTTTGCTATGTATGACATTTGATATGCAGACGTAATTAGTTATTGAGTTTGCGCAAGAGTAATGAAATGATTCCAACATAAGGTGGACACTTGCCACATCGAGATTGCCAGTGCTTTAACGAAATTGTCACGGAGCTGTCATCAAGTTATCATTATGAGATTATGCCTCGGAGGCGACATTTCGAGGATATTGCTGGGAGGCGTAGGCAAGGGGTAGGCAGAAGTGAGTAGTAACACACTTTGCACTTTGATAGAGCGAATAGAGCGCCAGTTCTCTCTAAACTTGCATACCTCTTTCGCTTCGTCCACAGTCTTTTCAAAATCCAAATCAAAATATTTTATTCCACATAGGGCTAGATGGGCACTTATAAAATGACGAAAAAGGTGCACATGCTGGTTCAGAGTTCTCTTGACGTTCCTGTCGTAGCTAAACTAACTATGAATAGAAAACGCGGAAGGTTGCCAAAAAAGCTGGCAGCATTGCCCATTAGATAAAACCTCATTGGCATAGCCACGTTGTATGGCAATGCTGATTCGCTGTGCGAAATATAACTTATTAACGCCTAATTTAAATTCATAACTATAATTTACTTATTCCAGTCATCCCATAAATAGTACACGCGTAAGGGATTACTGAATTTAAGTCATGCGTCTTAACACGTTGGCCCGAAACGTGTTAGTAACCCGAGTCATTTTAAGCCCCCAAATTGGATTACCATTGGCTTACCACTTATCACGTTGTAAGGATTTTACACATAGTTAGAAATTACTCTATATTATATTAAAATCTATATAACTTCTACCTTTTACCACCGCAAATTATGCCATCGACGCGGAATTGATTGAATGAAAAGAATCCTGCAGGCTCGGAAGTGCGCGAGCGATACCCCTGGTGTTGCAAGCATCCGTAGCGGCGGTAACTGCTTACCATCAGGCGGACCGCATGCTTGTTGCGCTGCCGAACCTAAAATGCTACTGACGAAAAAGTTACTACTGAAAAAAAAAAAAAAAAACATTTTTGTCTGTCCGTTTGTTGGTTCCGGCTATTCTCTGAGACGGCTAGACCGATGTTGACGGGACTTTCATTGGCATAGCTGATGTAAGGAGGAGTAACTTAGGCTGCTTTTATTTAAGAAACTGAACAATATTGTTTTTGTCCACGCGGACGAAGTCGCGGGCACAGCTAGTATAACATAATATTCTATAACAATATCGAGCCGATACAATAGAACGGTATCTGGTGCCATCAGCAAATTGGCAATATTTTGGCATGTCTCCACGCCGAGGCAAATTTATTGCGGGATTGGCTACGACTGGATAATTAGTTACAGAATTACACGCTAACTTTCTTACCAAAACGTCGGTTCTTCGGTTGGTAGAACTAAAAGCGACTTCTATCAATCTTGTTCAGATTCCAATCGAACCCTATTACGATTGGAAGCGGATTTGTAATGTTAGAATAGTAATAATTGAGCATAAAATGTATTGAACTTGCGACCTTTGCGTCGCAGGCAACTGCTCGAACCACTCGGCCACCACGGCTATAGTTTTTATAGTTTTTTATTATTAGAACAGAAATAATATTTTGAATTATATTACATTACACATTTTTAATAAAAAAAAAATACATTACAGAAAAATGTATGCCGTGAGATAATTATGTCGGACTAGCTGTATTTCACTCGCGTAAAATTATATTTTATTGGTAGGTATATGGCCAACGTGACAGATGGCGCGTCCGTCGCCGTTACTTGAGCACAACTATACATACGCCTTGGAATTGTTCCCAAACGTATGCAGGTATCCTATCGATGTTTTCCTTCACCGTAAAGCTCGTGGTGTGACTAATCACTGTACTTAAGTGCAGAAAAACTCATTGGGACAGTCGGTATTTGAACTTGTGATCTTTGTGTCGTAAGCAACTACTCAAACCACTCGCAGCAATGCCACGCTGGATAGCAATGCTGATTCTCTGAGTGAGCATATCTCGCTCTCTAGCCCAAAATTAAATTCTACTTTTGAATTAACATAAACGAAGCCGTGAAGCTTTCAATTAATTGAAGCACTCCTTTTGGTTTCGATTCCAAGCAAAGTAAGGGTATATGTGATTGTACTTATGATGTCAAAGAGAAAATTGAATCTAAAACAAGTTCAATCAACCCTGACCCGAAGGCAACAAAAAGCGTTTGTACAAAATTCGCCGCACTGTAGTAATTAGCATTGAGCATGCCTTATAAGTGGTACAAGGTTCCTGATGAATGCTACGGGAATGAGCGTAAAGCTTTCCTTTGTTTATTGCTAGGTTACTCGTGATATCGAAATAATGTTCCACGGCGATAGGATTCAGAAGAAGAAATAAGGTTCAGAATTGACTGGCCAAATTTCGGCAGAATGACAGGCCAAATTGTTTCGTAGCACCTCTGTACACTATCTAGTACTAAAGTGCCTGGCTGGAGGCGTAGCTCTCGCCATTGCCCGGTTATGTAGCAAAAGTTCCCGGAACTCACGCTACGAGAGACAATACAAAAAAATCTCTGCTACTTTACTCTGACTGAATGATGGTAACAGTGGTAAAAAAAAAAAAATTATGTACCTATAATTTGAAAAGAGTAACCATGGAGTTTCTTGCCGGTTCTTCTCCATGGAACCGACCAACCCGAACCGTGCTGCTTCTTTATCGACGTTTTATAAGTGCCCACCTGGGCCTATGTGAAATAAAATGATTTTGATTTGATTGGGTATTTTACGTGTTCTTTTGGTGCGACTGCCAAGGAAGGGTTAAGTTTTTCACGTATATCTTCTATGTATGTTTGTACATTTATTTATTGCCAAATGGCTATCGATAGATACTACGCAAAAACCAAACTGTTCTTAGAAAAGGGGGCGGCACTTGGTTGTGTGGGTACAATCTACAAACCTCTGCCTACACCTTAGGGGACCCTAGCTTGACGATATTTTATAATTCTGTATTACTAGTTCAAAAGCACACTTTGAACATTAAATCCCCCGAATGAATAAAACAGAAAATATTTTTAGCCACTCCATCGAGGGTGGGAATTACGCAATGCTATCGCCAAGTGAAGGACACTCATATTAATTAACGGCACACCCCATA
Source organism: Drepana arcuata (assembly GCA_016069955.1). Classification (NCBI taxonomy): domain Eukaryota; kingdom Metazoa; phylum Arthropoda; class Insecta; order Lepidoptera; family Drepanidae; genus Drepana; species Drepana arcuata. The sequence continues at coordinate 6,583 of JACCPG010002639.1, read as the reverse complement.
ACTGTTTGTGTGTTTATGACGTAAAGTTTGAATTTATTACCAATTTGTACAGATCGATTAAAAGGCAAAGAACATTGTGATTAGACGAGACAAAGGTTAAGAAAGATATTAAGGTTAAGAAGGATATACAGCAGGATCACTAGGCATTGATAAAAACGCGATAACTACAAACCTCCGTGTGAGTAATTTCGGCTCTAATGTATATCCTCACGCCATCCCTGAAGGGTTCCCGAAGGGGCCTTCCCCTTCGGGGGTTCCCAGTGGTTTCCGTCAGAGATATATTTTGACCAATATGGTGCCAATGTGACAGATGGAAGGCGGCGTGTCCATCGCCGTTACTCAAGCACGACAATACGCCTTTAAGTTGCTTCTCAGACGTATGCCGGTTTCCTCTCGATATTTTCCTTCGCCGTAAAGCTCATGTGTACAGTCGGAATTCGAACTTGCGATCTTTGTGTCGCAGTCAACTACTTGAACCACTCGGCCACCACGGCTTTAACAATAAAACATTAAAACACAAAAAAATCTCGTGTAATATAGTAGGGTGACGAGAGAGCTGGCGGCATTGCCACGTTGTCTGGCGATGCTAAATTACTGAGCCAAATACCTATAACCTTAGAGGTAAATAAGCTGAATGTGCCGATCAAAATACAACCTTGGTAAACTCTACAAGGCTTCTCACAGGGTGTTGTAACTTCTCTAAAGACGTTAATTTAACCCAAGGTACTTGTTACCGGTGTCATATCCGGGCTCAAGCGACATTAGAATTGTTGGTCTTCCTTAGCCATATCCACTGCGTTTATACTCGTATTTTAAGAGAAGATTGAGTAATGAACTTATGGCGAGTTTGAATGGAGAAGAGATGTGTGAAGGAACTTGTATAAATATAATAGATATATATTGTATTGTACTTGTATAGATATATACATTGCATAGTGTATTATTATAATATATAAAGAATTTATGTTTATATTTCCCAACTATTTATTTCTTTTATAGCCTGCCATGCCTATCTCTGCATCACCCAAAGGTTAACTGGTAGAGAATGCCTTCGGCATTAAGTTCGCCTTAGCAAGATGTTTTGCAGGAAGTTTTAATAAAATAAAAAATAAAATAAATGCAAAAATAGAAGCAAAACCTTTTACTTTATGTGCACTAGATAATTTTATACAGTCACTTTATAAATCGAACAATCTACATAAGCAAATAGAATGGGAGTGTCTGCTTGTAATATTAAATTAAACGCTTTACTAAATCCATATGGATGTAGGTATACATACTACCAAAATATATATATATATATATATATTTTTTTAAATTTTTGTCTGTCTGTCTGTTTGTTTCGCATAATCTCTGAAACGATTGGACCGATTTTGACTGACGGGGCTTTCACTGGCAGATAGCTGATATAAAAAGGACTTAGGCTACTTTTTTTTTAACCTAAACAATAACTGTTGCTTACCCTCACTTTTACAATAAAAGATAAAGAACGGCATGTCACCTTGGTGTGGACGTATTGAAAGGATGAGTGAAGAAAAATAATACACGACGCAGATGTACAAAGTCTCAGGACGAAGCAGAGGACGATCTTCACAATGAGAAAGCAGGTGTATCCGAAACCGGTGACCATATGTGAGAGCATGTATGAAATAAAGTTATTTTTTCTTCACTTCTCTATCCGAGTCGAAACAACCAAGATTTGTCGTCACTATTCGCCGAGGTCCGTACCCCACAGGGGGTGCACTTAGCTGTGTTTGCGTACATATGTAAAAGTGACTGGCTGGAGGCCTTGGTCCCGCCATTAACGGCTTAAGTTTCCGGAACCCATGCTCCGAAAGAATACAAAAAAAATCTAGACGTGTTTCAAACGTAACTATTCTTACAAACACTGAACCATTTCTTCATTGAATCTACTTAATACCAAAGGGTTAACAGCCGATATCTTGCACCAAAGTAAAATGTCGCAATAGTACTTCGTCACGGACTTCGACGTCCTTCCCAAAAGCCTCTCAGCAAAAACTGTTTCATCAAATTGTATTCTCAACCATAAATTGAAGACTTTAGAGTGGAATTTGAAACGATCTAGTGCAGAATCAGTTGCAGACTGACTATCACGATTAACCACGCTTGGAATTTAGACCACAATGAGATAGATTGTTTGATTTTGTTAAATGAATGGTTCGTAATATATGTTGTCAATTACTTACATACATATATATCCATCCATTCATTGGGCCACTACATATATAATTTACAGATCTCTTTCGCTACATATATCTAAACATACTAACATCTAGCTACGAAGCCGTGGTGGCCGAGTGGTTCGAACAGTTGCCTGCGACGCAAAGGTCGCAAGTTCGAATCCCGACTGTACCAATGAGTTTTTCTGAACTTAAGTACAGTGATTAGTCACAACACGAGCTTTACGGTGAAGGAAAACATCGAGAGGAAACCTGCATACGTCTGAGAAGAAATTCAAAGGCGCATGTATAGTCGTGCCTGAGTAACGGCGATGGACTCGCCATCTGTCACGTTGACACCTAATATACCTCTGGCGGAAAGTGGGTGTGTGGGTATTACCTATACACCTCTGCCTACCCCTTCGGGGACCCTTGTGGGAAGGCGTGAGGATATATTATTATTATTCATCTATGGAGACTAATTAATGTATATAATGCGAGAGGTCTGTACTCTGTAAATCTGAACGCCATTGTAGTTAACTGGCTCTTTACATTCGTAAAGATATATTAATAAATAAGAAAAATCTGATATAATCGTTGTAATGAGCGTTGGATATCATAATAGGCTACTTTTAGGCCCCCCGACGTATTTACTGGGAGGTCTTAAATTAAAATAATATCCTTATTACTACTAATATTGAATTGGATTACATTTGGTAAAGAGGTAGATAATTTGCTGGTAAAAAAAATTACTTGTGTGAAACCGCAGGGCATATTCTAATGAAAAACTGTTTTCAAATAAAGTTCCTTTATTGTAATCCATATTTTCTCCACCCCAGCGAGATGAGGAGAAAGCCAGCCTGATAGCGGAGCTGACTGCCCAGAACTCGAGACTAACGGCTCAGCTGAAGGAGTCATCTGCTACAGAAGCTCATCTCCTTGCTCAGATGGAGGCTCTGAAGGACCAGTGCAGCATCAGGAAGACAAGTTTACAGGTTTGGATTTTTGATACTGATCGAAATACGCATCTTTCGTACGCACATTTCCCTTCGAAAAATGTGTGGCGTAACGTGGAAAGTGTACTAGGGCGTGATTGCAGATTAAAAAACAACATCACCGTTACTCAAGCACGACTATACGTACGCCTTTGTATTGCTTCTCAGACGTATGCAGGTTTCCTCTCGATGTTTTCCTTCACCGTAGATGAATAAGAAATGTTACTGAATAAATTCCCATTGTTCCCAGGACCACGTACAAAGCCTCGAGTCCCTTAAAGCCGAACTAGCACTCATGGGTGACAAGAGATCCGAGCTGGAACGTCGGCTCACCACCAGTATGTACGACAAGGATAATCTGATGCAGCAATTGGACGAAGCTAACGACAGGATCGTGGCGCTTGAGAGGCAGCTCAAAGAACAGGTAATTGTCACTCTGTCATATATTTAAGCAATATGTTATGTTATAACTACGGGGGTGTGATTGTAAAGTTGAATAAAGGTATGTCACGTTGGTTTATAGTATATACGTATATACTATATAGATTAACGAAACAGATATACAAAGCGAAAGTGTGCAAGACTAGGCAGAGGAAGACCAGGTGCCAACTACCTAGATCAAATCGAACGGACGCTCAAGGACTGGAACGTCAAGAGTACTCGAACCCGGCGAGCATGTATGAAAAGTCTGATGAGTGACGAAGCTAAAGAGGTATGCAAGTCTAGAGAGGCGCTTTATTCTCTCTACCTACCCCGTTGGGGAATCGGCGTAATGATATGTATATAAGTATGTATGTTATTACATCATTATGCATCATCATTAATTTTAGAGCCGGGTCCTTGCCGGCTTCTCAGATGCAAATGCTTCTCCTTGCATTTGCACAATCTTTGACCTCCGTATAAGTCATGGTAGACGAAAGTTATCTTTCTGTCTTTCTTCATCCAACTCATGTAAATATAAATAAACGTGAGTGTAAATATCCTGAGTGGAAATACCCACCCTTTCCCCTCTTCCTGCCAACCAAAATCCCTCTGCTGCCAACACAATATAACAACCCTCCCCCCTCCCCAAGGAGCTCATTACTGGAAACCTTATTCACCGCGTAGGACAGCTCAAATAATTGCGTTATGTGGCTACGGACTTCTATAAGGTGGTGGTCCTGCCCCAGTCGGGCAGCTCCAAATTCGAACGGGAAAACCTTTATGCCCTACCTCTCTTAAATAATGCCCTATCTCGTCTTCCTCGTCTGGTTTCCTCTACCTTTCCCTGTATGATGTACTTACTAAAAGACTTAATATCACCGCTTGATTTAAAATGTATAGTCGTGCTTGAGTAACGGCGATGGACTCGCCATCTGTCACGTTGGCACCTAATATACCTCTGGCGGAAAGTGCTCTGCCTACCCCTTAGGGGACCCTTGTGGGAAGGCGTGAGGATATATTATTATTATTATTTTATTTAAAAAGATTCCCCATTATAATAAGCCAATAAAGCCGTAAGCGTTGGAAAGTCTCATCTCTGATCCGTTAAGGAAAATTGCATTGAAAATTTCACAATAATATGACGATATTAAATATAAAGGTGTAGTGCTGTTTGTTTAAACGCGCTATCTCGAGAAATGTAAAAAGTTAAGTTAAAGTAAAAAGTAATCCGGTTAAAAATATAATTATGGATTTAATATCCTATTCAGAGCTGTGGTGGCCAAGTAGTTGCCCGCAACACAAAGATTGCAACCTAATGCTGACCGTCAGATCCTGATTATCACTGACAGATGGCGAGGAAATCACCGCCTGTCACGTTATGTGTTTACCCTCACCGTAAAGCTGATTAATTACCATGATCACCGTGAAATATGATTAATCACTGTACATAAGTTAAAAAAACTAATTGGTCCAGTTGGGATTCGAACTTGTAATGCATTGCAGACGACTACTCGACCCACTCGGTCACCGCATACTTTAAATATAATACCTACGTAGCTTCGCCATTGTCCTTAAAGTAGGCAGGCTGGATCGGTTTCCGAGTCACGACATAGATAAGTACATTGCTCTCGGCGATCTCTGCAATGCTTTCTAATAGATACAAACTTAATAATGTAAGTATTTAAGTATACATTATGAAGAAAGGCACGTTATGTTGGTTTGGACATAAAGAAAGGACGAGTGAAGAAAGATTGACGAAACAGATATACAAAGCGAAAGTGTGTGCAAGAAGAGGCAGAGGAAGGCCACGTTCCAACTACCTGGATCAAAATCAAAATCACCATATTTTTATTTCACATAGGCCACTTATAAAACGTCGAAAAAGAAGCACGGTTCGGGTTGGTCGCTTCCATGGAGAAGAACCGGCAAGAAACTCCATGGTTACTCTTTTCAAATCATTAGGCATATACAATAACAATATTTTTTCGTTACAGCAATAGTACCCAAGTATGGGGGAACAACGTAGGCCCGACAATAGGTCGTTGCTTACCATACAGAGCATACATAAAACAAGATAATTATAACAATGTTAGCAAGATCTAAGAATCTAAAAAGCCTACAATGTTCTCACATTCACAAATTAAACAAGTGACACAAATATTGTCATCAGTACTATAACTAATTCTGGGTAAGATATGAAATAAATAAAAAGAAAGTAAAATATTAGATCAAATCGATCAGACACTCAAAGACTACGTCTAAAACCGGCGAGCATGTTAGAAGAGACTGATGAATGTAGACGACACGAAAGAGGTGTGTAAGTCCAGAGAGAACTGCTCTACTACTATTGCTATATATTTTGTGTTATAATATTTGATTGAAGGTGTTATGTTGTTGGATTAAGATGTTACTATACTTTTAATGCACCTTATTTACCTTTTAAGAGAATCGAACCAACAAATTGTCTCGTTTTTATATGGATGTAGATACAATACGTATGTATACTCGTATAGGTTTTCTAGTCGTATAGATTTGAAAATATTTTAGTGCATCATTTTAGACAAATGTATTATTATTGATTACAATTGTATCTATGGATGCAACCTTCATAAGTTATTGATTTTTTAATTGCCTATTGTTCTAATAACAACTCGTATAGATGCGTCAATATTATGTGAATACAATGGAAACTTTATTGCGAGACGTTTATATTAGAGTCAAAGAATTACCTTTTTCTTTATCTAGCTACCTCGTTGTCTTTTCCACTAATATTAAATTAATGAAAAACAACTGAACGAAATTGGGTGAAATTAGGCACAGTGGCACAATACATAGGATAAATATAATTATAGCCGTGGCGGCCGAGTGGTTTCAGCAGTTGCCTGCAACACAAAGATTGCAAGTTGGAATACCAATGAGTTTTTCTGAACAGTACAGTGATTTTTTTTATACAACAAGAGTGGCAAACAAGCATACGGCCCACCC
>JACCPG010002637.1:0-45261 GCA_016069955.1 Drepana arcuata | reverse complement strand
TATTGTTTTTGGCCATCATTATGGACATGTGCTGCCAAAGTGAGTCTTAATAGGTGAAAATATCAGCTATAATTTATTTTGACGTCTCGTTCTGAGAATAGAAAATTATTATTGAAATAATTTTACCGCTAAAAACAAAGTAGGTAGTTGATTTCGAGTATTTCTAGATATCGCTTTGTTATAAGGAAAATCTTTACCTTGAATGTGTAATTATTTCAGAACATGTGGTCTAGATATGTTACAGTTAACATTTCATAACATAGTATCATAGTAAGATTGAGTAAGTGACCTGCAACATACGGAAAAAAACTCACTTTCATAAAACAATTTAGAATGACAACCCTATTTTCAGAATATGCAGTTAACCTTTATTGGTCTGAATTCATAATCAAAAAGATATGTTGATAAGAAAGACGCAAACAAATTAACGTGTGAATACTTCATACAATGAATTGTCTTCACGTAAAGTAAATTAAAGGGGGTAGAATGAAATAGTTAGAGCCTAATTACATAAACGTTTTGTTTGTTCCTTTGAGCGATTCTTTTGAAATCGTTGTTTGTTTTCCGAAGAGACTTGATTTGTGTGCTGATAGGCAAAATTTTTACACTTTAGTCTCGTAAATATACTTCAAGCAAACGTTGGTCTTTAAATTTACCATCCTATCACGATATTGTGGCGTGCTAAAATTACAAAAGTATTTTTCCAATAACGCAGGCAACGTAAATAGGTTAGTATATGCCGTTTACTTTATAAACGGATAGACAATTGGCTGATAGCAAGGCGCTTCGTCGCGTTGATTGTCACTTGCAGCTGGTAGGTACATACATATTATATTATCTATGGCCATAATGAGGTTCATCGTAACTGATTATTGTAAATATAGTAACTTGGGGACTTGTAGATAACATAATAATGATTATGCGAAAACAAATATGTTACGAAAATGTATTTCCACTGCAGGCATTTATAATGATACCGCGTCATAGGCATAAATCAATAATATTTTTTAATCTGAAAACTTCTGCAGTCAAAAACAATCAGTCGTCTGCAACATAAAGATTGTACATACATTCCAATCCCGACGTATGTATAGCTGTGATTGAGAAACGGCAATGAACTCGCCATCTGTCGCGTTGGCACCTAAAATATATCTCTAGCGAAAAGTGAGTGTGCAAGCCTGCCTTCACAACCCTGCCTACCCCTTCGGGGACCTTTATGGGAAAGCATGAAAACATTGTTCGACACTAACTTTGTTCCCCGAAGTTAACGTCGGAAATTAATTCAGACCAGCTTAACATGGTTTCTTCTGTTTTATGGAGACTTAACACTTGCAAATTACAGACGTCTTCTAATATTTCAAGTACATGTTGATGTATTAGATTTTCATATTATGGTGTGAAACCATAAAGCTCGTGACGAAACAAATTGTTGAATCTAAGGTAGGGACCGGGGCTGCAAACTGTTCCTATATCCGTTATCCTGAAGCCATTTGCGCGTATCATATTCATCTGCATGATGTTTTAAAATATTTTTTATAATACCTACAAAATGTTATGGATGATTTAAACAGAGAAATAATACAGCGGAAGTCATGAAAAGAAACATATTTTATCATTATAAAAACGTTTACTGAGCTTCGCTCACTGACAGCAGCTATAGATAAGATAACGAGATGCCCATTAGCGCCGTCATGTGGACGTCAAACAGACTGACACTGTATGACATTATGTAAATTAGCCCAAACTAGGAGAAATACAGTCTTGTTGACGTTTTATGCGCCTAATTAACTTTCCAATGTAAACACGACATAATGCGCAATCTTTTAAGATAACATACCCATGACATGTGAAAAAATATATGGCCTTAATCTAACACGGACCGTTCTAAATCCTTTGTATAGTTCCATAGCTCTATCATCAGTGTCATGAAACACTGCTATGGTATTCGTTCAATACACTTGGGGTCGCGAGCCCGTATCCCTCTCAGGATGTATGATCGTTATATTCATAGCTTTTTGATACAGCTATGCGGTAAAAGAAACCTGCATATGTTTCAGAAGAAATTCAAAGACGTATATAGTGCTTGAGAAACGGCAATGGTCTCGCCATCGGTCGTTGGCGTTGACACCCACATCTCTGCCTACCCTTATGTGATGATATTAATACATTTATTGTTATACAGGCCCAGACACATGGACGGAGAAGTTCCCGGAAGCCCGCGGCGCCCGCCAGAGCCCCATAGACATTGACACAACTCGTGCCAGCTCAGGCGCATGCGCACCGCCGCTGATCTTCCGCTACTCGGTCGACCACCCGCGGTCCGTCGTCAACCCCGGCTACTGCTGGCGGGTGGATGAGAATGGATATGACTCAGGTATACACACCATTTCAACAACATCGATATTGGAACCAAAATAGCGTTGCATAAGAACTTTAAGTTTCGAAAAACGGTCACATACGTAACTACTGTTATATAAGTACCTAACATGACTAGTTGTCGAAATAAAATATACATGCGTTTGGCAATATGGCAAATATAAATTGCACCGGATAGATATAACATCGTGTACCTACCTACCTACCTCGGTAATATACAGGTGTAATGTACTAGCGGAACAGAATAGTGATATTTTAAGACAGCGTTTGTAAATAATAATTATTATTATGATCATGACTGAATGACAATGGAACGGAAGAAAAATTTTTTTGTCTAATTTACGTTACAAACAGATGAGATGATGATTTTTTTGTACGTCCATTGCTGTTAGTGATCATACAGCGATTCTATGCATTGTGTGTTGGTATACATTATTTCATTGCCGTGTTAACGGAAGCTGCAGAGCTCAATGAAGTAAGTAGTACATACATATATGCATGCCAATTTGCATGGGCATCACACTAAGCAGTTCCCCTCGCGATGAGTCACGCTTACTGGGCTCACACGATCCTGTTACATACATGGCAGGATATTTTGGACTGCAATCAGCCTGTTATACCTACTTTTACTGTTTACCTACATATATCTTTATCCAGACTGGCGATTTGTGTTCACAGTTATTCCAATGCTTTCAATTTGGGGCATGAATCAGATCAAATTTAGTAGCGACCTAATTTCAATCGCAAATACAGCTGGTGATGTATCCAAAATAGTTTGAGGCAATATGCTTTCTATGGCTTGACTGCCTCAAATCTTCCTGCCTTATATTAAAAGCAATCCTGCATTTAATTGCTATTTTTCGCATCCTTACTACTCACCCTCACTCACCAATATGCAAGTCGTCAGCGTCTCAAGTTAAAGCAAGTTCATTAACTCCTAAATAGGGAACTTGTTGGTATATATGTATGACGGTGCTAAAGAAATTTGCATGTAATAAGTGTATGTGTACTTGCAGAGTTACGAGGTGGACCTCTAGGCTCGGACGTGTACAAGCTGCAGCAATGGCATTGCCACTGGGGCGCGGTGAATGGGGAGGGCTCCGAGCATAAGGTGGACGGGCGCGCTTTCTCCGGCGAGCTCCATCTCGTGCACTGGAACACAACAAAGTACCGCAGCTTCACTGAAGCCGCTGGACAGTACGACGGGCTCGCTGTACTTGGGGTGCTTCTCATGGTAAGCAAATATTATGCGTCCACTCTCAATAGTATCACAAAACTAGACCATAAGTATACTAAATTTAAGAGTAAATACATTATTCTCTTCGCACGCGTCGCAGCACAAACACGTGGCAAGCACTCACCAATCTACCTACTACATATTTATGTAAACAACCATCTACAATGTATGAATATAAGGTATTGGGAACTTATTCAGTACTAGCTGTGCTCGCGACTTCGTCCGCGTGGTAGTGAGTTTGGGCAGCATTTTTTGGATATATCTTTTGCTTTATTTTGGATGATGTTAAGTGAAGCTTACCACAATAATATAATATATCCTCACGCCTTCCCACAAGGGTCCCCGAAGGGGTAGGCAGAGGTGTATAGGTAATACCCATACACCCACTTTCCGCCGGAGGTATATTAGGTGCCAACGTGACAGATGGCGAGTCCATCGCCATCGCCATCGTTACTCCAGCACGACTATACATACGCCTTTGAATTTCTTCTCAGACGTATGCAGGTTTCCTCTCGATGTTTTCCTTCTCCGTAAAGAATCTGAAACCAAGAACCATATCTAAATCGGATAAGCCGTTTCTGAGATTAGCGTGCACAGACAAACAGACAAAAATTCTAACAATCAGTGTTTTGGGTGCTTTTTGCGTTGATAAAGGTCCCAATCACATTTTTTCTCGTATATCTTCAATGTGCAGACATCGATCCGTTACCTTTTTATTATATGTATTGATACACTTTAAGCTAATATTTGAAAGTAGGTAGGTAGGTCGGTATTCTCAATTTTAGCTGAAGGTAGCTAAATATTCAAACAGAGCTAAGTGGGTTTATTTACCAAACGTCAATAAGTATATAGATATGTAGATAGATGCCTTCTAATGCCCAGTAGGTATACGTACCTACCTCTTTTTATCCCTCAACTTATTCCGACCATTGATCATCCCAGTAAAACCGCCAACATGTAGGTAGGTACTTGAGGCGACGCCAGTATTAGATTACACAGTAAACGTAATTGAATATGTATTTGATCAGCTTAGTAGGCAATGATGAACTCTTCGTACATTTATTGGGGTGTTTGTTATTTAATCATGAATCTATAACCTATTGCTACTTATTTATGATCAGTCATGTTCGCAAATGTCAGCATTACATTTTCTTAAACAGAATAGAAATTATTAAATGTGGTGGTCGAGTGATCTTATATCAAAGAGTTTAGCTGAACTTAAGTACGATTATTTGGCACACGCAAAGCTTGAAATCAGCGAGAAACCTGGCTATGTTTGAAAAGAAATTCATGCCTATGATACGGTCACGATGACACCTAAATATAATGTATATAAGGTGTTTTTACACCTCTGCCTACCTTGTCGGAAACGCTTACGGGAAAGCGTGAGATAAATAAGAAATTATAAGAAGGTAAAACTGTATTCCGAAATAATATTTTTTTATTGAAACCAGTTTACAGCGCTCTCTACTACAATGAAAGAAGTAGCCGCTTTCTCCCAGTTACAATCTCATCTTATTGTTAGTTATTGTAGCCGGCTGACAACAGTTATTGCACTGTAAAATGTGTAGGAAGTTATGTACTCGTATGTGCATTTACGTTCATCTCGTTAGCATATAAACGGATTGTACCGCATGAAAGGTGCAAATAGAAAAGGAGATTATGTCACCGAAGCCTTGTATACATACAAGGCTTTCTCAATCCTTTTAGTGCTGCAGTCTAGTGCACGGGATATATTATATTACGAACATGTTTCTTTTTCAATAAACTATTTTGATTTGCATAAATTATTGCTAAACATTTTTTAACATCGCAACAATACAAATTCAGTTTAGTACCGTGCACTAGTGCATGCATTAGGCAATTACAAGCCTTGACGTTGAAAATTATCTACAATTCGATCCTAGGCTGAAATCTAAATACAATACCCATACCTACTTCATGAACAATATACTTAAATAAATATATTTAAATACTAACAGAATATGCGAACAAAAGGGCGTAATATGACCAGAGGTCAGGTTTTAACGTAACGTAAACGCAGGAAGTAATGATACACGTTGTATTCCAGGTTGGCAGCAAACATGAGGAGTTGGACAAAGTGCTCCAGCTGCTGCCGTTCATTCAGCACAAGGGTGACAAAGTGACTCTATCCAAGCCGCTCGACCCCGCCCGGCTGCTGCCGCCGCAGCTGGCGTACTGGACATACCCCGGCTCGCTCACCACCCCTCCGTGCACTGAGTCCGTCATCTGGATACTCTTCAAGCAACCAGTGCAAGTTTCCGCCGAACAGGTGAACTTACAGTTTGTGAAATAGACAATTTGATAATTGTTAATACCCATTTAACCATTAACTTTTTGTACCAATAAACTGATGTTCAATGAGTAGGTACGTAACCGGTATATGTATTACGTAGGTAAATGAAAACATAAGAACCCTTTTTTTGTCTTAAGACTAAAAAGATTTTCTAAACCGACAATAATTCAGGCATATATAGGTACAAGTAGTACTTACCAATGAGCCCGGTATGAGCTACATGCGTACCTAGACTATGCTAGCGGCGTAAATTTTTACCGGCTACAAATACTAACATTAAACTAATTACTAAGAAAATTACCATCATTATGACTTTTTATGCTTTATCACTAAATGGAACCAGTTCCAAAAACGACCAAATGTTTTCTGGTTTCGTACGAGCTATACGTAAGTAGGAAGGTTACATGTAAGCCCGCCCCACCGCCGTGGACGCTAGGCGATAACGGCGTTCGCCACTTGGCCTAGTTACGTACAAACTTTCAAAAATTTTATTCGTCTAAGCTTCAAGTTCGAAACCGAACTACGTTCAAGATCGTACTGCAAAAAAGATTGGATAAATTCCGTGATTATATTGATTTCAGTTGGCGTTGATGCGGAAATTGAAGTGTGGCGAAGCGTCATCCGGCGTGGAGGCCATGGAGCTACTCCACAACTACCGGCCGACACTGCCGCTCGGCAACCGCGAGCTGCGAGACTACGGCATCCACTAGTACTAGTACCGCTTCGCTCTGGACTCACAGACACTATCATCAAGAAAATATCATACCGCAATAGCTCTACCCAAATATATACATTGTTGTGGGACAAGTGTGACTTTTTACGTACTAAAATTGAAGGATTAAGTTTTGTATGAAATAACCGAATAGACGCGATTCCATTAATTCTAAGAAGCTTCAAGATCTCTTTACAATTTGGCTTCTATGTAGGAAAAAATACGATTGCGGTTTATAAAAGGAAAGAAAACAGGGATTTTTCAAATTGTACGGTGTAAAATCGTGTTTGATGGAATCTAAATGTTAATTAGGTAAATATATACACCAATATGTATCCTATGTTGTCAGTCCTACATGGTACATTGTCGCCTTAATCTCAAGGAATTTTAAAGCATAATAGTCAAAGTGCCTCATAACATTTTGCTAGAATAAGAGATATTAGGAGTAGAAAATTAGTATAAAACACATTGAACCACTGTTCGATGCTTAAAGCACATACATATGTAGGTGTTTTTTTTTTAGTTTTATGATTCCACTAAAAAGTTACCTCTTTTACTGTTGTCTTAAATTGTTTTTTATAGATGAAACATGTCAATATAATAATGAATATACTTCGATCGGTATAAATTCGTTTCAGTATAACATAACACACAGATAATTAAGTACCTACTTATCTACGAATATGTAAATAAATATCAGAGAGCGAACATTGGAATTAACAAGGTGTATGGAACATTACTAATATAGCTAGCACTAGATTTATAATAGTAATAAGTATGATTTAAATAAACTCGTCACTATATGATACACTTCTCCCTTTACTACACAATAGGGTCTAATAGTTGTCACTTTTTTATGACCCTATTCCGTAATAAGGAGATTCAATTAAATACTAAATGAAAAAATATATTACGCCAGAACAAAACTATGATATCGTTGCAGCTAAAATATAAGTCATTGACTGACGAATACCCATGATATAGGTATTATGTACTTTAGGAAGAAACGCGTGCCTCGAATGTTAACGTCACAGTTATGTTAACTGTGGCGTCGTAGAATATTAAAATGTATTTATCATTGAAAATAATTAATCATTTTAAGAATTAAATGCTTATACACAAGTTAAATAGCCATGTAAATGTTGTTGTTTTATTTATTTAACTACGGACTACGGCCTACATACATCTCCGGCAACAAGATAATGTTGTTCAGGAACCCTTGTGAGTAAACCTAATAATATAAAATGGAAAAATGCATTCGTATTTAGCTTAGAAGCATGGAAGCATGCAGCATTGATCGGAGATATAGAAAATGATTGGACGTCGAAATGTCGTAGGTAATGATTTGTAGGTGTATTATATCCTTCTGTAATATTATAAATACTAGTATTCGAGGATATTTCTGCCTCTTTTGCACAATAACAACACAGCGAGATAAGATTAATTAAGCACAGAAATCGATTATTAGCTAGATTAACACATGAAATTTATTGCTGGAAAAAATTATATATATCATCACGCCGTCCCTCACAGTTTAGGCACAAAGAGTAGACCGCCAGTTCTCTCTAGATTTACACACTTCGCCCACATCCACCAGTCTCTTCATACATGCTCGCCGGTTTCGAGTAGGTACTCTTGTTGTTCCCATGAGTATCCGATCGAGTTAAGCCAAGGTGGCGGCGAACAAGCCCAATCCCAAGATTAAGAAGGTCCAGAAGAAGACCCCCAAAGGCAAGAGCGGCGAACCTTCAGGTGGAGGAGACACCGTAGGTGTTAGTCAGTATGAGTCCAGACACCCCGTCGCTGTCCTCCGATGGCGGCGGGCCCTCTCAAAACAATGCAGGATTTTCGCAAATGAAAAAAAAAGGTAATTGCAACGTGGTGAATAAGCCTACCAATCAAATCAAATTTTACGCTGGTGGGTTTTTCGACAATAACGTCTTAACGCCTTAAAATAGATAAATGCTTTGGATTATCGTTCTATAAATAAAACATTAGTTAATCAGTATACTTATTAAAATAAATGTCTGTCTAGGTACGCTATGAGAAAAACCCGTAAAGATGAGTGTTAAATGTACATATTTACATATCTACAGCCCGATTCCGATACCACTGTAGGGCACAGTAGCATATAGGCTTACAATTATCCTTGGAATCAGTAAAAATAAAATCTGATTTTTATCCTAAAGTTTAATTTTCAACGTTAAAATACAGTATATGTATATCTTATTTTTGATATACCTACGGTTTTGAATTACAATTTCACAAAATAGTTTGATAAACAAAATGTTAAACAGCAATGATTCATAGGCCTCACTGAACAGTATTAATATTACACGCTATATCAATATAAAAATGACTGCATTGATACTACTTTCACTATAAATAAGAAAGCACCAAATCGATGGGCGAGTTGCTTATTTAGCATTGAACTAATAATGACATATTTGGATACCAACGTCCTCTATGAAATTTCTCTCAGCCTGAGAGTTAAAAATGCTCGATTTTTTACTTTCCGAATATCCACTGTGAGTTCACGTCGCCAGTCGCTAACGTATTACGCTATCTGTCAAAAAATTACGTACTGCTTGGAGCGCGCTTTCAATAAATTTTTACATATTTATATCAAAAATGCTAGCATGTCATGCAAAACTCATGATATACGTGGCTTTTGCTTTGTATAATTGTGCTTAAAATTAAGTGAATGTAATGCTTAACAGGTATTGAGTATTTTGACCACAGTTTATATTACGAGCTAGGTTAACTTAAAAATACACACGTAGATCCACGGCAAAGAATCCAATCTAATCGAATTAAAATAAATAAAAACAAAATCTCTAGCTATCATTTGATGTAAAACGTTGATGATTCAAAAAGATTATAAAAATATTTCTCTGTCCTTACATATGACATGGAGAATAATCGCCCTAATATCACAATTTACATCATTGATACTGCAAAATAACAAAAGTCCCTAAGAATAAAACGTCTTTTATTTTGGTAAAAAAGACATCATAATTTAAATGTGGCAAGGGTCTACCTATAATTAACTTGGTGGGAAAAGCGATATTTCAATATTGTCATCTAAAAGGTTATAAGATCTTCCGTAGAGTCGCTTTGATTATTTTCATTGGCTTTAGTGATGTCTACAAGTCTGGGCGACACTTTCCTGCGAGGCGGGACTGGCGCCTCATCTAAGATCCCCGTGGTGCCTAAGTATCGGCCTTGCTCGGCAAATCTCCTCACGTCGCCGCCCATATCGGAGCGCTTCGTAGCCGGTGACAACTTAGCGCGGACCGGCGGACTTGGCGCCGCTCGTGAATATGGCGGCCGGTTATCGAATATAGAAACATCAATGGCATTTGTCCCTCCAGAAAACAACGCTGAAGTTTTACTCCTTTCTAGGGCAAATACTTGATTGGACTCTACCTTTGTCTCGTTACTTGACTGACATTCATGAGTGTAGAAGGTAGTTTTAGTGGCGCATTCGTTGCGGAGGTGTTTATGCGCTTGGACATCGGACTTGCTCCGCTCCAGTGTGAAGGCATTGTTTGTGTGCAGGTGACAACTGAAGGAACTCGTGTTGATAGTACACGCGGGCGCCGTGGAGAAGGGTACAGCTGGCGCCCATAAACATGCGCCCTCGTTTCGGGGCACTAATAGTAGTGGGTCCTGGAAGGTTGACATTCCGTAAATCTATAAAATATTATAGCAAACTATCATACAAAAATAACTTAGTTAAATTAGGAAAATATCGTATACAATCTAATTTATTCGGATTCGGATCGGATTTAGATTATTTGAATGTTCGCGATCTAATCATAAATTATCATAGATAAGAGTTTTAATGATTATAACATTATTATTTTTTCTTTTAACATCGTATTGGTTATAGACTGTAAGGATGTTAATATGATTGTGGATAAATAAGTAAATTAACATGTAATCAACCATATTTTTTTTACAAAAATATTGTAGGTGACAACTAAACCACACCAGAGCTTTTAATGATTTGACTATGGATAATAATTGGGTATAAGGGTCAATAGTACCTTGCCAGTGATAGAGTATACTTTCGATTGAAGCATGTGGAGGCGACTACGCAAGTACTCGTAGGAACTCTCACGCAGCTTCATTACCCACTGCACCACGTTGTCCTCAGCGCGAGCCGCAAATACATGCCGCTTCTCTGGTTCGTCGCTAGAAAAAGTATACGCTTATTTCTAACGCAACTTAAATTGTGTGTAAGTAAATAGCATAAAGAATAGAGTGCTAGTACATACATATCATCACGCCAAGTTCCTAACGGGGTAGGCAGAGAGTATAGAGCGCCAATTCTTTCTAGACTTACATACCTCTTTCGCTTCGTCCACATTAATCAGTCTCTTCATACATGCTCGTCGGTTTCGACTACTCTTAACGTTCCCGTCCTGGAGAGTCCGATCGATTTGATCCAGGTAGTTGGAACGTGGCCTTCCTCTACCTCTTCTTGCACACACTTTTGCTTTGTATATCTGTTTCGTCAATCTTTCTTCACTCATCCTCTCTATGTGTCCAAACCAACGTAACATGCCTTTCTTCATCTTTATAATCACGCCCTCATTCACGCCAGTTGATTTGCGAATCTCTTCAGTGCGGATTCGATCTAATATCGTTACTGCGCACATTTTTCGAAGAGATCGCATCTCAACTGCATTCAAGCTATTTTCATACTTCCTCTGACATACCCAGGATTCGCTGCCATACAATAAGCTTGGTACCAATATCGCGTTGTGGACAGCAACTCGAGCATTCTTGCTCAGACTTTTACTGCCCATCAACGCCGACATGGCTCCATTCACCTTATTTCCGGCAGTTATCCTTCTTTCAATATCTTTTTCATACTTTCCATCTCGTGTGAACATGCTTCCTAGATATACAAATTCATTCACTTGCTCTAGAGTTTGCCCATTTACCGATATAGCACACTCGGTCACTTGATCATCTCTTTTGAATACCAGAACCTTAGTCTTGCCAGCGTTTAGGCGCAGCCCCTTCTTTTCACATTCTTCTTTCATTATGGTAACTAGAGTGCTAGTCTGGGTCCAATATATATTTATAACTTAATAATTGAAGAAATATATATTTATTGGAGCTTTATCGAACAACGTAGTTGTCTTTGTACGGTTTTAGTTAACTCCGTGGCGGACTTTTTCCCGCCCATGAAAAGGAGCCGCCTTCATTGGTGGCCAGCTACCCAATGTATTGCAGTAGTTTTGCAGGGGGCTAGGCGTGAGACACCCCGTGGGGATTTAGCCAATAAGACTGAAATTCCTTCCACTGCCCCCATAATAAAGTTTCATATCATAAGCTACTCCTGAAATCAATGTGACCATAACAAATATTTCAACTTACATAAAAGATATAGAAAATGAGAATGGTATACTCTGGCCATGTTCCATTTGAATGGATGAATTTTCCATAACAAACATGCCTGCTGGATTTTTGGTATCAAATTTCCCCATTTCAGTTATTTTAAAATAAAATAAATAGTTGTTTATTAGTCGGAACCATCTCTCTTTGAATACTGAAAAAAAAAATTTTACTCGATTTATGACAAATTGAATATCTTTCAGTTAAGCCATAGTGGCCAAGTGGTTTAATTGCAAGTTCGAAATCCCAACCTTATATACATTGATCAGTCATAACACAGGGTTATATATATATAATTGTATATACACAAGAAACCCTAAAACAGGCAGAACCTGTACTATAGGTATCAGTGGCAAATATAATATAGACATGTACTCATATATAACTATTTAAAAGGATTTTTTCCTGCAAATAGGGATAATTTCCATTAGCAATACATGACATGGCCTCTACATCTCTCTCATACCAACATGGTAAATACACAAGTATATAATTAGTTAACTAAAAAAATTTGAAACCTGATCAATATATTATTATAAGTAATAATTCAACAGAAAATAAATATATCATTGGAGTTTTTTAAAGGTCAGCAAAGTTTTGGCATATGCCCAGGTATTTATAAATTGTAGGTAATTACTAATTCTATAACTAAGAATTCAGTGTACACATGATTTAAGTTGATCTCTTGTAAAAACAAGTAGTAACATTTTCATAAAAATAAATAAATATATACAGATGAATTAATTAATACAATCCATAAGTAGGAAATCATAATGAAATCAGTAACTAGTTGTAATATTGTGTATTTCCTTATAAGTGTATTGTGTATTTTTAAACTTTTTTTTTATGGAGTTATCTCAGTCATTGAAATATGAAATGGAAATTGAGTTCAGTATTGTAAACAATATTAAACTCAATACTTAAATATATATAAGGATTTCAGAACAAACATTACTGTAAAAAAAAAACAAAATAATTACATATATATGAGGGGTATAAAAGCAAAAATGCCACTGTCCAAAAACAATATTATCCAAAAAGACGAAAAATGTCTCTGGCCTAAATGGGTAAAGAGTTAACAAAATTCAAAGATTTTTTTTATTCTGAATTTTAAATAATCAAATAATAATAAGGAAACTATACTGATATACCACAAGAATTAGCAAATAACTAAAAAAAACGATTAGACAGTGTCAATTTTGCATCTCAATGATGGACAGTAGCAGATTTGCACCTAAAGTTCTGGACAGTGGCACATTTGCACCTAACTTAGTTTATGGATGGGATGGTTAGTAAAAAAATCGAAAGCAATATAAAATGTGTAGTATGTATTTATATGTATGTATGCATTTATTATATTCAAAAATAAAATGAAATTAAGGAATGAACAATGGCTTATAATTATAATTAAAACTTAAATCAATTATTATTTAAAGTATTAAAACTTATATTCTAATCTAAATCTAAATTAATAGTTATATTCTTAAATCCGAATCAGGTTCTGCTTGTTCACAAATTTCTTCCTCGTCCTCCTGCGCGTTATCGAAATTATCAGCTCTACTCAGAACATGGCTATAATAATTCAACTCTTGTCGTGTGGCCCAGTCTTCACCAAAATGTTTGTTCAGTAGATTTTTTACGTCGTCTAATTTGGCTTTCTTTACCACAACACTATTTTTGTTAACACGTGTTGGATTAATATCGTGTATTGATTTTCGGGTTTTCATGACCGATCTATAAACTCCCAAATCAGCAGTGTAATGACATTCCCCTCTAACTGTTATATTATTATTATTCCTTTTTAAATAAAATCTTTTTGACTGTTGGAATTGGAAATGCCAATTTCCAGGAGGACGAAGAACTTTTTCCATTTCTGATTTCCAATCATGGACTTCGTCGAAACGTTTAACCGTTCCATACCTTTCAAATACTTCAATGTATTGATTTGGAGATAAAATGACCTCCATCTTCTTAATTTCTTGCTCAATCAAACCGAATACGCGGTCTGGAGGAAGAAAAGAATGGCCTGGCACGGGAAATATCAGTTCTACAGACCTGATATGTTGTGGTGCACAGCGATTCAACCAAGTGGAGCACATGCCAACCATTGTTGTATTTTTATTCTGGGCACCGCACCCGTCGGCTACTAGTCTGACGGTTGTTATATTATCGTCGAATGTTGTATTAAAAAGCGTATCAAAAACTGCAGAGGAGATCTCGTTGCTTCCCTTTCGATGTTCGTCCTCTGTCCATGTATAAAGTGTAACATTGTCTCGGTTCAAAGTGTTTGCAAGTACCATCCTCACTACTGCAAAATTATATATATAAAGTTGACGACTGTAATACGCTGCCCCATCTGAAACTTTAGGTAACACCTGATTTTTTTGACAGTCAAACGCAAACACCATCAAATCCTCTCTTTTTTCCTTCAATAGCTTGTAAAATGCTCGGTATTTTAATGTATGCACTCTCTTCTCGGCAATCAAGGTCTGCTTTTGAGCGGGATCCGTAGAAGTTTTTATCTTTTCTGTCAGTTCACTGCACTTTGAACAGGTGTCGGTGCGAGGGTTTCCAAATCCAATGTTATAACATCTATTGAAAATAGATCTAAAATAACTTTCTCTAACTCTCAGGTTTGTTTCACGTTCTTGTGAATATAATTTCCACATTTTGCGAATATTTAAGGTTGATGGTAAATACTTTCTAATAACCGTCGACCTGCAGTAATGCGATTCAAGGCATTGAAATTTCTCAATAAAAGTTTTGACTGCTCTAAGCTTGTTTCTATTTTTAAAAGAAGTATGGTCACCACCTCTTCTTTCTTGAACTACCGACCCGCTAATGGCATATGTTTTTGCCACTCTTCTGATCCTATGCACTGTGATATTCAAAATGCTTAAAAAAGTTTTTTGGCACACTCTTAATAATTTAACAGAATCTCTCCGTCGAGCAAAGAGCCGTATTGTATGTTCTGTAGCTTTGCGTACACCTACTCTTGGGCGCCGTCTTTGGCTTTTCTTTACAGAACAATGTTTGAGAAGAAATGCGTCTTGATCCTTTTTAATACTTGTCTTGTAAAACTCCTTATGGAAATTTTGGATATCCAACAATGTTAATTTAGAGCATTTAAAACGTTTATTTTCTTGACCGTGATTGCATCGAGGCAAACTAGGTGGAGCACGAGCTGAATACCTGTAAAAAAAAATAGAAACAAACTAAATAAAAAATACCGGTCAAGTGCGAGTCGGACTCGCAAAACAGAGTTCCGTACAAACATGTAAAAGAAAAACAATCAATAAAAAAAATTGGTCACCTATCTTGTTATTATAGTGGCAACAAAAATACATCATCTGTGAAAATTTCAACCTTCTAGCTATCACGTTCCATGGGATATAGCCTGGTGACAGACGGACGGACAGAAAGACAGCCGGACATACAAGCAAACAGTCAGCGAAGTCTCAGTAATAGGGTCCTGTTTTTACCCTTTATGAACGGAACCCTAAAAATTCATTTGCTGTCATGCCCTTGAAAAATCATAATAAAAATGGACTGAGTTTATTGACAAAACCGTGAAATAAGTTTCTGCAATTTATTAAAACTTAAAAAAAATAGCTACGAAAAGTTAACTTGTGAAAAATAACAACATTTTTTTTCTGACCCTATATAGGTTCATTACAAGGAATAACACCTACCTTTCAACCTTCAATTTTGCTCTTTTCCATGTATCTGGAGCACGTTTTCGTTTTCTTGCCTTCTTTGGATCCACTTCTGACACATTTTCTTCCATAATATAACAAATTAACTCACAAAATCTCTTGAAATATTAATAAAATATGAGCAACGACTTCACTGCAAAACTACTTCGACGCCATCTTAGAAACGACATGGCCGACGTCTTATGATTGGTCTGTTTGGACAATGGCGCATTTGCATTTGATTGTATATGGACAGTATCAATTTTGCTTCTCACTTCAAAATTCAAACTTAATTTTCTATGGGACAGTGTGAACATTGCCTCTGAACTAGTTCATACACCAAAATAATGACAAAAAAACCTAATAGATGGCATTCATAGTTCAATTTGGCCGAAAATGGACAGTGGCGTTTTTGCTTTTATACCCCTCATATAAGGATTTCAGAACAAACATTACTGTAAAAAAAAAATCAAAAAAATTAAATTATACGCAAATGCATAATTCTTATATCTATGCACCCTTATTGCTTTGCAGACTTTGTTTTCGAATACATGTGCATAACAATAGAATTGATATTTATTTATACAGCTGTAAAAATACATGCCTTGAACTTACCTTGACAATATTATTGAATTATTATGAGTAAAAATCATATTGTAGACAGCTATGTCATATTTGTAAAGGGCTTAGTACAAGGGTTCATACATACATTGCTTTGAAGTCATAATGAGTAAGTGTTTATTAGTACCTAACGAAAATGATGTGAAATGATCTAAAAATAGCTGCTAATCTTGTTAAGCTCGAGACTAACAAATTGAGAGGTAGGTACTCACCCGCTGGATTGCGATATCCGCCACTAGATATCTTTTTATAATTTAATCTTCCTTCTATTACACAAGGTTGATCGCTCAATTGAGCGAGTTCACGAACATTGCATTTCATTGGTAATATTTGTATGTCCTAACTAAAATACTTAATATTATTAGCTAAAAGCCGAATGTTCCTAAATCTATCAAGAAGTTACTAACATACTGCTCATATATATATGCACCATATTTCTACTAGATTTATTTAATTTAATCATCGATTCTAATCAGAGTAATAATACACGATAAATAATGTACCTAAATAAAATACAGTTGGTTGGTACCTGAGGTTGGTACATATTTTTGACATTTTGTCCTATCGTTGTCAATATTCTGTTTTGACGTCAATGACTAAGTTCAGAAACACTAATCTCAAAGAAAAAAACCTAGTTTGATGCACAGAACTGCTGTAATAATGACGATATGGATGGACAGGAAATTGCGATAAATATTGTCCATTGGAACATTCGTTAGTTCCAGACAGAGGCTATTTGGCTACGAATGGAATTAAAGTCCGCGCGAAACTAGTTGACCTCGCATTAGTTTAGTTAAGTATATAATCATAATAAAATATAAATAAATATATTCTCACGCCTTCCCACAAGGGTCCCCGAAGGGGTAGGCAGATGTGTATAGGTAATAATCTATAATATTATAACTAATCTTTGGTTAAATACCTTCGTGAGCGGTGGGATGGAGTGGCGGGGCGCTGGCTGACATTACTCAATACGGACCACAGATAATTAAGTTATATCTTGTACGGTAGTTTCCAAGTAGTATCAAAACACCAATGGATTATTTCCTCTAATTCAGTTGATAAATACAAGACCTAAATAATAGAGCATATAAGAAGTAAAGGGTTAATAGGCCACACCTTTACCCAAAAAGACCAGAAATGTATGAGGGTTGTTATCAGATATCTGCACTTCAGCAGTCCTCAAGAAGCTATTATAGAAGCTATAGAGCAAACAGGTAATAGGGTCCAAGGTGAAATAATAACAGCACGCAAGCGAGGAACTAAGGAACCTCTGAACACCCTCTTTGTTAATAATGCGCATAGAAGTGGTGATGCAGATAAGACAACCCAGTGCACAATGGATGAAAACACACCGGCAGTTTGTTCTCTATGCTCAGGAAACCTAGCCTAAGAGGATGCCAGGTATATAAAGAGGTAATGGCCAGAAAGCTGCCAGGACACAGACCACCACAGACAAAGCCAGGAACCGCCTCTAGAGAAAGAGAAAAAGGATCTGGTGCCGAAAAAGAGCAGACAAATACTAACGCACACATAAAAACACACTAACCCAGAACCTCCTAAATAACGGAGAGTGTAATTCGCCCATAGAGATGGCAGGTGCTAAACCTGTACATGCGAAGCTGACTTATCTAATAGCCAGTGAGGTGCCATTCAATGGAAGGGCGCATCAAAACCATGACTCCAACGAAAGGATCTGATTATGGCTCAACAGCCGATTGAAGATATTAAAATAGAAAAAAAAATATCTTGTACGGACGCAGGATTCCAATAGCAAGATAAAGTCCGACGATAAATGGACGAGTTAAGAGAAATTACCTATATGCAAAGTGCATGTTTTAAAGAAACGGAAAGCCGATGTTAATTGCTTGGAATATAAAACTGACTCAAATTTAGAAAGTCCAAATCTAGTGATTTGTCTTTTAGTTTATTTATAACTACTAGGTACATAAACTTCCAAAAAAGTTTGTTTTTAAATTTTTCACTTCTAATGTTCACTGGCTATCGGATTACATGATACATTTGTTTTCTTTTTTATTAAGTGCGATAACTTGATATATTAGGTCAACACCAAAGATTACAATGTAAACTTGGTCAACACTGCAAATAATCCCATCTGTACTTTAAGCAACCCGCAGCTCCACCTCCATAAATAAAAGGGATTACGGCTAATCATGGACGTATAAAGCTTTCTTTATACGTCCATGAAGCTAATAATAAATAATTAAAGAAAGGAAATATTGCCTGAATTGCAAAATGTTGCATTAAGACCTAACTGCAAGTCACTACTTCACCACGAAAGAAATAAAGCTTATGATTAAGTTAAAAGTTAACCTTTTAACACTATAAAGTATCGCAGTTTGTCAATATCTAAGTTAGGAATACCCCTGCTGAATATATTTTCCTGTAGGTACCTTGTGCAACTATTTGATACACTTTTTAAAACTTTTTGAAATGTTTTTGTTCGAAATGTCGTGATGGAATAAAAACCAGCAATTTAATTACTCATTTATTTTTAACTTTTAGTACAAAATAAAACTAGTACACAGGGATACATCTCAAACCTAGCATTTGCAATGTTGAATAGTCCGAGGCTTACGACGATAAGTCTTCTCATTTGTACTATTATAGACACTAACGTCACACAGATTAGCTCATATTCCCCATAAAAATAATAAAATTAGTCGTACCTGAATAATGTAATCACTCTTCGAGTCAATCCAGTCAAAATATTACGTTTCAATGCCGAATTTAAACTACGTAACTATTGGTACCTACTTCAGAATCGATTAGCTTACTTATATTAGTTTTTGAGGTTTGGAGCGGCATTGATGAGTTTTTCAGGCACAATCAAACCAGTACACCCCTATGTTTTAAATACACTTAACGACGCGTAAGGAATCAGTAACATTCATGATATTTGGTGAAAGATAACGAGTCGTTTATGTATTGAAAACATATCATTCTTTTACCTAATTTATATCATCGGTCTCAATTTATCTTTGCTCAAATCTATATTACACTATTACATGTATCCATGTTCCATGACAATGACAAACTCTTAACTACAACAATTTTATTAGAGCACAATATATATTTACTAGTTATATATAATAAGTAACCCAAAATAGAACCGACTTCATCAAGTTTTAGAATATTAATAATACATCTTATTAATAAATTCCTTCACCTGATAGCACTGAGGTAGTTAGGTTTTTCATAAATACACAGAATGTGGTTTTTTATTTAGATTATCGGACTAACACTATTTTAGGTATACCCAGTGTAAGCTAGCTTCAGATATAATTAATCATCATACCAAATGAGATCACAGTTACATGCCTGTGATTAAAAATTAACCAATTATTTTTTCAGATATGAATGTACATTTCGTACATTAATTCATGCATGTTAAATTTTTCTTGTCATGTACATCAATAAAGACATTCCAAATATAGGTGCAAATATTAACCTTATTTACACTCGATTTTTATTTATTACTGATTTTATTTCAGTCCCATTTCTTACAATTTAATGTAATATTTCGTACCTACCCTACAAAGTATTATGTAGGTACTAGGTACTGTCTACGCACATAGATATTGGACTATACGAAGAAGATATTTATTTGGCTGCAATGCATCTACCGTGCCAATGTTGATCTATATATAAAATGCTTAGGAGAGCATCAATATTTTTTGGTAATCCATTAAATAAATAAGGGACCCACATAAAGATAAACAAGTACCATAGACATTAAAGAACTTTGACATGGTACTACAAAATATGACAAAATAGTAAAAATATCTTCACATGTGGTATTCAATAAGAGTGGAAGAATATGTAATGGTCATAAAGGAATAACTGAAACATAATTATCAATCAACATTAACACGGTATACAATTACCTTGATTGTAATCGTTTGAATGAATGAAGACCGATAGCACACAATGATCGCAAATACACTTATAATTTAATTTGTCAATTTGTTGGTGACAATTTAATAAATTTGATAAATACATAATTATCAACCCGCTTATTACTTTGGTTGCTGAATTTCGAGTTACAAATAACCACAGTTTATGTATTGTACCGAAATACCTCAATTACTATCAATTCATGTCAAATGTGACTGTATTTTAATAGTGTTGAGTTGACGTTCGTGCATATAGCATATTAGCAACGATTGAGCGATGACTTTTGAGTCCGTTTGTATGTGGATACTAAATATTTCTGCACGTAAAGTGTAATTTTGCACTAGAATATTTTCTCGGTGTTATAGTAATAGAACATATGTGGTGATTGATTCCCTTTAACATTCGAATTATCTGTCTAAATAAATATAATCAATAATGGAGGCTGTTGCTTAATTACGGCTTATTAACAATGTTGGATTTATTTTGTTATAAATGAAAATGTGTAGTTATATTTTCAATTTAAATGTATAGGCATTTTGTTAGTTGATATCCACGCTACTTGGGAAGCGGGCCGAAACCATGGAACCATCTTAAGTATAAAACTATTTATTATGTTCTCCTACAATAATTTAAAAAAATAAAACAATTGACACACGCTATGGGATTGCGCTGCATATAAACACATAACCATGATAATAAAAGGATTATAGTCGGTCCTTCTGGTATAATAGTGTACAAAATGTATCTTGCAAGATTACCATTCCACCAATACAAAATGTAATTCTAGCGAAAAAAGAATGTACCATAGGTCAACACACATTGTCTCACCTATTTACATTACATAATCACAATGAATTTCAGTTTAAGTAAGCCGATGCCACAACGAACTCTTCATTTTTGGTAAATCTTATACCTAAGAGGCGGATAATCGTCATGAGCGAAAATAACTTTTACTTTAATATTAATATTTTGATACTTGTAAAGCCCGCCGTTCAAACCAATAAGTATTGGCGGCTCCCAGACTTATATTATAAGATATGCTTTCCAAAAATATAATTCAAAAAGTATAAACATTAACCAATCTTGCAGTGCCAAGACAGAAAAAATTCTGACCATAAAAACAGCGTGCTGCTTTGAACTGGTTCTACTACAGTACACGGAAGTATACAATAAAATAAAAACTACCAATAATTTGAGTAGGTAGTATTCGGAACCTGAATATCATATTTAGCTTGATTCCTCTTGTCAGTACAACTGAATAAAGACTATCTGGTAAGAAGTTATTTTATTCAATCACTTTATTTTATGTCAATGCTAGATTACGTTAAAGGTAAATCGATGAATCAATTCGCGGATAGACATTACACTGTCCAGCTACGATTGCGCCCAACAGTTCACGTAATCGCACGCTCCCAGAACGTTGCGCCAAACGATGCTCTAGAAAATATCCTTTTCTGTTATGTTCGAGTTGCGGTCAACTTTTCCGTAGCTAATGTCATTACCATACCTATTATTATAGATATCTGATAGCATGAACGCTAACAGAAAAGGATTTTCTCTAGAGTCGCTGTACAGTTATGTATTTCATTCCTAAACGCATCCAACACACGATTATTCTTGACTATGTATTTTCAAACTTAACTTAATTTATT
This sequence comes from Drepana arcuata, assembly GCA_016069955.1. Taxonomy (NCBI): domain Eukaryota; kingdom Metazoa; phylum Arthropoda; class Insecta; order Lepidoptera; family Drepanidae; genus Drepana; species Drepana arcuata. The sequence continues at coordinate 23,321 of JACCPG010002637.1, read as the reverse complement.
CAAGTGTTAATTTTGTAAATAAGGCATAAATTTGTAGCGCCCTTATAGCATACAGGTATGTAATTTAACATTTTCAGAAGCAATCTTTCTTAATGTGAATACAGTTTTCTTCGATAAATATATATATCGGAGGATGTATGCGAAAATTCAAGTGTAGGCTATTGGAAATTTGTCAACAGTGTAATGGAGACAGTACTTGACTCTTAACACACATAGTACATTTCGAGAATATTGTAAGAGTTATCATAAAATATTAATGTATATATAATTAACGTAATTGTGCTAAAAATATTTTAGTAATATAATTATTTTGCAACGAAAAAATGTATTTAATTAATTCCTAAACGAATTATTGCTTGTAAACGTTCATTTGAGTGTTAGTGGTGTGATTTAGCGCTCATAAAATGATAGCCTCCTAAACAACTTGCTATTTCTTCATATCAATTTATGTCTAATTTTATACTAGCATGCTACGGCGATCTCCCGACTAAAGAGCTATGCACTAATTAATTGTACGGTTATTTAACCTACATAAGGCAGCTGTATTTTATTTGCAATTTCTATTCCTTATTTCGTATTTGTCAATTATGGGCAGCGTCGACTAGTTGAATGAAAATATATGTTTAAATATTGAAATTAAAACAATACTTTTAGGTATGCTACTATCAATCCACATTATGCATTTTATAATAGTCAATGATGTGTCACAAATAAATAATAATCACAAAAAATAATGTCTGAGTCAGGTAACTGCCGGGAAGCTCATAGATTGAACGGACATTTTGCATGACGTAGAATTATTTCAGAAACAACTTTGACACAGCAAGTTAAAATTTCAATTTAACGGGAACAATTGTGGCAATCTATACTTAGTAGTTTCAAACACTTAATTCTGCTTCATATCGTTATACTAAAGTGCTTTAGTTTTTTATACACCACTGAGGGGGCAAAAATTTGTAGCTCGCTATAATTAATAGTGATATTAGTAGCGCGCACGCCAATAGGTACAAACAATGAATAAACAAGTTTGTGTTATTCACTTAATATGTAATCAATATTGCTTTTAATTTTGGTACCCTGAATATATTAAGACTACACGTACGCTAATATATAGCGCAGGCGCAATGGCATCTCTCGAGCTGGAGTAACAGAGTGGTCCATTTGTTGGTTGCAATACGTATATTTAATTGTGGCGTTACACACACTACATATGCTACTCTATCAGCAATTAGCGTAAATAAGGAAGTGAATTCGTTGACAATGATTACCCATAAAATCTTACGTATTATTAATTTCTTCGTATCGTGTGAATGGTGGAAGACTCGAGGAAAAGAGTCATACTTCATTAGGAAATAAAATATCTCGCGTAATTCATACGTACACTAAAATCATCGATTAAAACTTGATATAAACATTACAAGATTTCCCAAAGAAATGATTGACATTATTCAGACTGAGCTTTTCGTAACATCGAAAAACGAAACATATAAAACAACAAACATCCATCAAACGTCCAGCGTAAACGCTGATTCTTCACCGAGCCAATGTATTTCAAACTAGACCTAAATGAACACATGAAATACAATCCGCGCGGCGGCCATCCCGGGCACCCGGGCACCCGGGCGCCCGAGCGGAACGGCGAAATAACCTACCTTTTAAATAATTACATCTTAACCGTAAAATAAACTCAATAATATACATAATTACATTATATATTCGAAAAAATAACAAAAAAACCGTCAACAGTCCAGCCCCGGGAGCACGCACTGCCCGTCCAGGGGAAGCTGAGGTGACTATTTACATAATTATACCGTACAGTCGAAACCCGCGGCGGGCACTAGGGCGGGCGGCGCGGGCGGGGGCGTGCGGCGCGTCACATGGGCGGGCGCTCCCACTCCACGGCGGCCGGCGGCGCGCCGCTCCACGCGCCCCACCGCTCGCGCCGGAAGAATCGCTTCTTGAAATGATGGGGCGGCGCGCCTGCCTCGGCTTCGGTCGCGGCCGGCGCCTCGGGCTCGTCGGGCACCTCGGCAGCGCCGCCCGGGGCCGCGCCGGCGCGGGCCGCCTCGCCGTGCCCGATGCCCGAGTCGGGCGACGTGTTGCATGCTTCATCGGACCGCCGCCGCTTCTCCTCGATGGCAGTTGACGCAAACGATATTATCTGGTCGAACCGAAACGCGATCCGGTCCTGCCATTTACTTTCGTCAACTTCTTCCCCGACCTCGCCCTCTGTAATATATTTTTAGCATTGTATAAAATGTATTATTACATAGCATAGTTCCGCAAGAGCTGTGTGAGCGCGAACTCAGCCGGTAGTTTATCTGCGGTGTACCTGGCAGCCGCGCGCCGTCTGGCAGCTCGTCGACGAGCGGCGTGGAGGTGTTGGAGTGCGGGTCGGGGGGCGGCGTGCGCCGGCGAAGGGCGTCGTCCCCGTCCCCTCCGACGGTCCCATTGACTGCGCCGGCGCCCGCGCCGCTACCGGCCGGTGTACTTGCGCCGCCGCCACTACCTTGATTTCGACCCCGCCAGTAGTCGGACGCTAAAACGCGTGCTTGTAAGCATGCTGCTAAGCCTGAAATTTTATTATGATCAAATATTACGTAATTTATACTATACCACTGTTCATAATTGGACGTAGTAAGCACCATTACCCGTGTAAGTTTAAGCAGGCATGTAGCACAATTGACACTTTCCGTTACATAAAAAAACCTACAATTAAATAATACATATCATAGTTTTGCTAAAAACTTGGGTCTAACTTACGTGTTAAAGATTATAAATTGTGTGATAATATGTTTTTTACTTAATCGTAATTTTTTATGTTAATAAGTGCATAGGTACATTTTTGCCTGCTTAGTAGGCAAAAGAATTAAAAAACCTTATTTTGGATACTTATAACCACAACAAGTAATTTAATATGACCCATTATATTAATTCTAATAGAACAACAATGAATAGCGTAACAGTCATGAAAGAAATCGATCTCAAGAACATTTAAATATTTATTTACCATATTCATTGAATCATCCAATTTTGCTACAAAAATATTTGTTTTATTTATCCATTCAGTCTGGACAGAAGCTTAGCACTTTTGATACCACTAAGGTAGCAAACGAGCATACAGGCCATGTGATAAGCGGTTGCTAACCGCATATTGACGCGTGCACCACTAGAGGTATAAACTCTTGCGAGTATTTAAACTTTTATTAATTAAAATATTTATTTCATAACTATACTGAAGAACTATTTTGGTCTACTCTTGCCTGCCTACGATTATTTATTGATGTATTGTCAAAATCCCTACTATATTATACATATACATAAATCGGGATTACACTAACAAATAGAACACAGGCATCTCGGGCAAGTAAATGAATAAAAATAATAATAAATATTTTATTGACGCAAGTAATGACAAATTTAACACTTATAACATGACATAACGCTCCATTTAACAAACTAAAATACAAAAAACATAAGAGTAGCTAACTTGAGCTCTGGTACCCAAATGATAGTTTTGGCATGTGCTATGAATACCAGCGCTCTTACATTATGTGACCAAAATGAACAGTCATCGGTAACGAATAGTATTATAAGTGTAATTGTGTGCTAAATGCAAGCATAAAGAGGGTACCACCCTCGGGTCGGGTGCGCACCTTCGAGCGGCTGGTGCGAGGCGGGCGGGTCGTGGTAGCGCGCGCTCATGTTGACCGCGGCGTTGATGATGCTCTGGTTGGAGATCTCAAGCGTGCGCTCGATCTCCCCGTTGACCAGGTCGCCGATGGTGCGCGCGCCCGGCGCCGCCAGCCGCTCCTGCGACAAGTGGCGTCGTAGTGCCAATTTCGCCGGAGAAACCTGCGCCCGGAAACATCTCTCATGTTTTAGCCTCGACCGCCGCAGCCACCGGCCTAGCCCCGGCGACGCGATCACAGAACCAGCCCTTTATCGTGACAATACTGACTAAATACGATCTCTCTCAAGGGCTATAATTAATTACAACTAAACTTTGAGTTGATGAGCAACTCAACTCCAAACTTTTTGTATTTACAAATATTTAAATACAAAATGATGCGATTGGTACATATTAAGTCGGCGATTTTTTATTATTTTTTTACCATATGCAGCAAAGTAATAAAGGTCAAGTTTTGGCCAAGGAACTATGAAAAACAAGTGTACGCAACGAGACTCGTCACACGTAGTAAACCGACAACGTTTGAGTGTATCGTATTTGGTAGGGCGCCTCACCTGCGTGTAGTCGGGCTGCGGCGAGGCGTGCAGGCGCGGGTCGTAGGGCGGCGCGGCGCGCACGTACGCCATCCGCTCGCGGCGCAGGTCGCGCGGCGCAGGCGCGGCGCGGTGCGCAGCGGGCGGCCCGCGCGCCGGGAAGGCAGCGGCGCCCCGCACGTACCCGTTGCCGTAGCCGGGCGCCGCCGGCTGCCGGCCCGCCTTGCGCTGCTCCTGGTCTTCATTAAGCACCGACGTGATGATGCTTTTGAGCCGGTCCTCGAAGTTGATGACCTTAGGCGACTCTTGCACCTTGCCGACGACGTTGAGAGCCTTCTGTGGCTTCACGGGTGAGAGGCGGTGTGGGGAAAGGCAGTGAGGGGACAGACGATGCGTCGGCGGCGGGGCGCGCGGCGCGAGGCGGCCGGCCAGGCCCTTCGGGAACCGGTGCTCCACGACTTCTCGCACGTATCCGTTTACGATCACATTCGGTTTCATGATCTTGCCGGCTTCGATCTGTCGTCCTGTTTCCAAAATCTTTTGCGCGAGAATCTCTGGATTTTGTTCCTCGATCTTACCGACGTCGGGGACGTCGGGCCACTCCTGGGAGCGGGAACGATGTTCTCTAGATTTCCTCGGCTTGCAATTTACCGAATGAGGCTTGACGGTGGCTACAGGCACGGTTGACACAACTTTCTGCTGTTCGCCAGCTCGCTCCATTTGAACGATTTCACTCTGAAGATGTCCGACTTGCGCGTGCAATCTCTTGCGATGAGCTAACGTTGATGAAATTTCTTTTAATATACAATCGTGTGCTATGCTCTGAGTGATCTCCGCATCGGCCGGTATGTGACCAAGCTGACGGTATTTTTCAGTAATTTCAAACGTCCGTTGTTTCACAAGTATTGCTTGCTCGGCTTCTATATTATTTACCTGTAACAAATACACACATGATCACAATCATCTTCATCGCTAGTGGCTTCTTTTCTACTCACTTTTGCCTCATCCATTGTTTACTTCACATTTTGTCAAATGGCATAACATAATCGAGCATACCCAATCATGTGTGTGCTCATTGGATGTATACAATATTTATTACCTGCGCTTGTAATTTGCTAGCTTTGCTCTGCAGCTCTTTATGCCTGCCTACAATCTCCTTTGCCTTGGCTAGTAGATCGACTGTGTTGTTGGCATGAATACCCAACTCGCTCATTCGCGCCTTCAACAGTGCGACGCTGTCATTGATGAGCACGTTTATCTGTTTATCCAACTGAGATGCACGTGACTTTAATTTCTGATTTCTTTCCTATGAATAAAAAATGATAAATTAGTATTAACTAGACCTCGCCCGAGACGTCTCACATTTGTAATTTAAAGGTGCTTTTAAAATTATAGCTTGTTTTAGAAAACTAAGTCCCCCCACCGCATACGTATGTCAACGCGATAAACTCAAAAACTACTGAACGGATTTTCATGCGAATCTCACCGTCAAATTTATTGTTTTTTCAAGAATAATTTGATGTACAATATGCCTTGATTTACTGTATTTTTTGCTAAATTGGACCCGTGCAAAGCCGGGGATAGGGATAGCTAATAATAAATTAAAATATCACTAACTATTGACGTTACAGATCAATATATAGTCGAAATTGTTGTTCGTTAGTTCAGTTGTTTCCAAGATTAGCCACGCAGACAGAAGGCGAGTTTTAACTAGAATGTTATGTTTGCAACATGTCCGCTGTTGTCAATTGTATGTATATACATGTACTGTGTATGTGCATATGTTTCATAATCTATTATCTATCAGTGCCACTAACACTAATTTCAATATGACTTCTGCTTCCTCGTTCCTCATTCATCCCACTTATATTAGGTGAGGCAGCAGTTCTAAACAAATGAATTTCTACATTTTAAAGATTCTTATAATTTTATGGTAATTCAATACTAATATATTGTACATATAATACATATCTTTAAAATACTTATAATACTATTTATAATATAACATTTAACGCCCAGCATAGCCCAGCAAAGCTGAAATGAACCAGTCCCAATGCCAGTCTACCATAAAGTCCCTTTATGTGATGCTAACCTTTTCAGTGTCGATTTGGTGGCGCAGGTGACGGTTGTAGTCGGGCTCGTTCATGCGGCGGATGAAGGCGAGGTATTGGTCGCGGAACATGTCGAGCAGCAGGTGCAGCGAGTACGGGGCGTGAGGTGCCCGCGGGATGTCCAGCTCGGCGTGCAGGCGCTCGGCCGGCTGCAGCGCCGCCAGAGCCGACAGTCGCTGGCCCACGCAGCCCGGCGGCGGCGACGTCACCGAGCCGCTGTGCGCCGTCGAGGCCAGTGTGCTAGAGTGCAACAGCTCCAAGCCCGCGATGGCAGCGGGTGCACCGCGCCGTCGCTTGGCGCGCGCCGACCTCCGCCTCGCGCCGCCGGCGCCCCCGGCACTCGCGCTACGCTTGCCCACGCGTCCGCGGCGGCCTGCACATCACACCACAACTATTAACAACTTACCGTTTTGAATACTACTGTTACTACATTTTGTTCCAGATCATATTTCAGCGGAGATAAGAAAGTATTTATATCTGCGAATTTGCAATACAACACATGGAGGCAACCCATGTTAGCTGGTGAGTAGATATTAGAAATAAGGGCGATCTTAAAAGATCGCCTTCACAAAGATTTATAATTTCTAAGAGCCAACCCTGAATGCTATATTTTAATTCTTTGAAATTTGATCTGTTACTACTCAACTACACGACAGCTATATTGAAACTGGCTTTTTACACCTTCCGATTCCATCCTACAGAAGTATTTGCGTGTAACTATTTCAAGAAGTTGCAGCTGCTCGTAGTAGTGAGCTTAACATAATAATCACATACTTATCGTCACGCTGAGTCCCTAACGGAGTGGGCAGAGAGAATAGAGCGCCAGTTTTCACTAAACTTGCATATCTATTTCGCTATGTCTACATTAATCAGTCTCTTCATACATGCTCGTTGGTTGCGAGTACTCTTGACGTTCGTCCTTAGGTGTCCGATAGATTTGATCTAGGTACATAGTTGGAACGTGGTCTTCCTCTGCCGCTTCTTGCAAAGACTTTCGCATTGTACATCTGTTTCGTCATTCTTACTTCTCTAATACTTGCTATATGTCCAAACCAACATACCTTTCTTCATATTTACAATCACACCCTCGTTCATGCCAGCTGTTTTGAGAATCTCTTCATTGCGAATTTGACTTAAAATCGTTACGCCGCATCTCAACTGCATTTATGCTGTTTTCATCCTTCCTCTGACGTACGCAGGATTAGCTACCGTACAAAAAAGCGGGCACCAAAATCGCGTTGTGAACTCGAGCATTCTTGCTCTGACTTTTACTGCCCATCAACGTCGACATGGCCCCATTTTCTTTCTTATCTATATTAATTATCCTTCATTGAATGACGTTTTCATACTTTCCATCTCGTGTGAATATGATTCCAAAATATACAAATTTAATCAGTTGCTCTAGAATTTTCCCATTTACCGATAAATCACCGTCAGTCACTTGTTAATTTGTTCACTTTAAAATATATATATACCTATTATAAATGATATCTATATTTACCGTGTTATAACTTTACCGAAATGTATATGCGTCAGATTTGCCCTAAACGATATATTATTAATTAGAGATGCATATTTCTAAAATAGTTTAATTCCATAATAACTGTTAAATCTAAATCGAATCATAACATCAAGATACTACACCAGTGAAAGTGGGATATTAATTACTCAGTACAAAGAGTTTGCGTTGTGTTGAGATACATTCTCCATCTAACATCATAGTGAAAACAGCACTCTATTACCATTACGTATAATCCAGTTTACTTAGGAAGTTGTTAGTCTTAAAATAATTATTTAAGAAAGTACGAGCGCATGGAACGTACATAATGTTATCCAACAATTTGGATCGGATCGGAAGGTGTAGATGGCGCTTTAGATAGAACTAGTACTGAGCTGCGGAGGGAGCTGGTTGCGGCATTAGTTGCCATTCGGCACGTCAATGTTCCATCGTCACCAAACTCATGTTCTGAATAAAATCTCAAACACGGCACACGAACGTTAAAACGATTAATTGCTTAACCAAAAGTTCACTGAATCGTCCGCTCACAATACGATAGAAATATGCAGCATTGTATTACAGCATTCGAGAGTAGTTCAAGAAAGAAACTGTGCGGAATATTCAATGGTAAAGTTTTTGCTATTAGTCTTTTGAGTACAAAATTTAAGTGTGTTAGTTGTTAATAAGTAAGAAGGTCTAAGATGTATTTTTAGTTGTTCAATGCCGAAATGTGCATGTGTATTATATCAATATTTTACTTTGAATTAAGGAGGTATATTACGGTATTAAAGGAGCCATCACGAAAATACGAAAATTTAAATTAAGAATTCAAGAAGGGTGTTAACATTGACAATTCTAATTCACAACCACGTATTGTGGGAGATGTGAGATAAGGCGTCGAATCCTTTTCGATAAAACCTCTCAATAATCGCGAGGTTTCGTAAGCCCCAGACAGGAAATGTGATTGTATAGTATAGTATTGTGTTCGTGTTGTTATTAGTGGGCACTGACTGGAATCGGAGGAGGAGGCCCAGGGCGCGCCCCACTCGCGCGGCGCGGGCTCGGGCCCGGGCGGGTCGTCCGTGCCGCTGGAGTCGTCGTCGCTGTCGTCGCTCGAGCGCCGCGCCGCACGACGCTTGGCCACAGCGGCCCGCGCTCGTGTGCGACCATTCTCGCCTCTACACACACAAACACACTAACACATTAGCCAGCCGTACGAAGCCTTTACAGATCTACGAAGACGCGACGCGACCCACCAATTTCTAGTCTAGGAGGTCGCGGGGAGTATGACTCGAGTCTATTAATTGTAATGTGCGTGTGCAGTCATAGGTAACAGTGTGTACCGATAATGTTCATGTAGCGACACATTATTAGAATTTCACATTTGTAGAAGGTCGCACTTACACTTACACTATAAACTAAAATATGATTTATTATTAAGAGAGGTAGGGCATAACGGGTTTCCCGTTCGAATTGGGGGCAGGACCTCCACCTTATAGAAGTCCGTAGCCAAATATCACAATTTTTTGTGTTGTGTTCCTACGCGGTGAATAAGGTTTCCAGAAATGAGCTCCTTGGGGAGGGAGGAGGATTGTTACATTGTGTTGGAAGCACAGGAATTAAACCCATTATGCTGCTAACACACTGTAACTCTCCGAACACACGCGCAAGTGATACTTCGGTATCGTGAGCGTAAATAGGCTACGGTAACCGTTTCCCATCAGGTGGGCCGTATGCTTGTTTGCCACTCTTGTTGTATAAAAAAATATATATATTATCAGCGCGACTATTAAAACTTGCATATATACATATCTGAGTCACTCACAGAATAGAGTGTATAAGAGGACCAGTCCAGAATGAGAACTCTTTCGCATCATCATAAACTACACATATACACAAATACATACTAGTGTATGTATTTGTGTATATGTATAAGGGACTCGCCAAGAGTCACGACCTCCAGAAAAAAGATGTTGTTACATCTTATTTGATTGGCGTATCATAGACAGCCATCACAGGCATCGTGGCCACGAACCCTACCTGACAGGTCTCGCGCGCGGTAGCTTGCGGCGGCGCTCGGGCAGCGAGGCGGTGCTGTGGTTGCTGTTGCCGTTGAGCAGCTCGGGCGTGGCCGGCCGCGTGGGCGGCGCGCTCAAGTGCCGCTTGCCGCTACCCTCGCCCTCCTCGCACCCATTCTGTACACCCTGTATACAACCTTGTATTACCTATACGGTACTATATGCGTATAACAAACCAGAAGAATGCATAATACCTGTCCAGATCCATGCTTCATACCAATTCTCCATGAATGACGATTTGGTAGAAAAGCCACGACCAACGAACCCATATTTAGTTACAATACTTATGATCTATACAACAGCATCACTGTTTCAGAGATACATTAATATATAACATTTATATCTGTCTAGTTAATCTAAAAATTTTAGTTATTTCAACTATAACTTATCGATTGCTAAAAGCATATTTGTAAATGTTTAGATAGTAGTTTTTGTACGTCAATATTATAAACAGAATTTTCGTTTAGATTAAGACTGGCATCACCAACGAAGCTAAGCCAAAGCCAAAGAAAGAATATATTCATCCATAGTTACCCTATTCATGACAGATCATTGATTTTAACTTTAAAGTATGTGTATAATAATTGTAACAAACCTAAGTATATAATAGCTTGTAACAAACCTTAAGTATATAATAGCTTGTGAACCCACATAATAGTTTTGATATGATAACTATTATATGACCAGCACATATTTAATATAAAATGGTAAGTTTTTGGAACAGACCCTTTTGCTGACCTTGAGTTTCGGATTTTTCAGTCTTTGAAAGTATCTCTCCAATTTGGTCCTATCTATAATGTGTAAATAGTAAGAGACAGGTTTGCCCGTCCACGAGACGGATCCCTTCAGCGGAGACAGCTCGCTGACATGCATAATGGTCCCGATGTCGCTCAGGTTGCGGTCCGTGATCCTGAAGTTAAGCGGGCAGAAACTCTTTGATGATACTATTTTCGCACCATCTTTCAAGTCAGCGAATCTTTCTTTCAACTGATGATCTACATGCGGCCCAAATGCAAAGTTGTTCACGAACACAATTGTGGCGGCATTTATTTTTTCTCTATGTTCATCCAACAAAAAATCGCCCTTTATTAATTTATACTCTCCAACTTTCTTCCCATACCACTTCATCCACATTCTGAAGTGACAATCCATACTCTGAAACCAGAAAATATTGTTTATAGTTCACGGTATCGGTAAAGCTCCATCACGACAATTATAAATTGCAGTTAATACTTGTATTAAAAGCAGTGTTAACATACCTCTGCATATTTACTAGGTACTTCCGCCTTCTCAACACCGAGGCAGACGCGGCAAGGTGTGGCTGCCGCCATCTGCAGCACAACCTGCCCCACTCCCGAGCCCAGGTCTACGAAGACATCTTCGGCGGTGATATCAATTTGATCTATCATCTGACATACCAACTCGTATGACGTCTCACCGTACACCTGAGAAAAGCGTTTTGTAGAGATATAAGTTAACCCAAAAAAAAAAAACTTAATATATCAAGTAACTTAATGTGCACCGTCGCAGACCACTAAATATAGTTTTATAGCACAATTATACCCGTTTTATAGTGCGTATACATTATTTCTCGTCTTATTTTTTTTTATAATTGAATTGGCGTCTACTCAATTTCGGTGAAAAATCTAATTTTAATTTAAAGTCACGAATCTACTGTACATGCGTTGTTCGGTGATTTTATAAGTACATGAGTTATGGCTGTTGAGTTAATAGTAGTTATTAATAAATTTGTGTAGAAATTTTGTTTTAAATGTTGTACATACCTCAGGTGAAAAGGGTTCATATTGATTAAGCTTGTCTGGATCAGATACGGCTTGGTTGTAGGTTTGCTGAAGTATGTGTTTGAGCAAGCCTCGTGAGGGGTATTTGTTAAGTCGCTGGGCAGGTAACGATGTCCCTTTTTCCTGTAAAGTAAAAAAAACAGGTTTTTTAATATCGTATTTTATAGACTGATGACACGGCTTGTGTGTTTATCAACCACGAAACTAAGTACATAGTCTAATGAAAGCAGTAATATGAGCTCCAGCTCAGATCCTGTTTGTATCGAAACTGCGTAGTTAGGTCAGTATCATAATGATACCTGCTGATGATGATGATATTATCATACCACATAAGAAGATATCTTCGGAGAGGTGCTGTCCTGACACAGCTATTTATCTATGTAGATCAGCGATTAATCTGAGCGTAGACCCTCAAGCGTATATTGTATTCTAACGCCAACAGGCTTTGGTAACGTTCACATGTTCAAAGTGTTCAGACAAGTCGAATGCCTTAACTTTGTAATGAAATAAAATATATTTGATAATATCCTGGTGTAGGTAGGGTTGCCAGCATATAGGTTTTTTTTTGCAAATACAAACAAGTAAGTTGCAAGGTTTTGCAAAGTACATTGGTTATGAAAAGGAAAAAAAGTACAAAATAAAGTATCAGAATTTATACTTTAATTTATTTACTTTTTTTATGGCCGTAAGAGCTTCGGCTTCCTTTGTGTTGATCGTATCCATCCAGATTAACCTATTTCTTCCATCAATATATTTTTTCTTTTGATATTCTTGCCTTCTTGACAACATTCGATAACGTTATGGTGTACGCAAAAAATATTACAACCAGTCTTTTAAAGTTAAAAAAATATAGCATTTTCGCTTTATATATTTATTCTTCTCATAAATTATAATTACTCGAAAAAACGTACAATACTTTATTTCATTATAAAGTTACCGGTGGCAACCCTTGGTATAATTGAAAAGCAAATATCAAAAAAATACTTAATAATCCTGAAATGAAACATTATGTTCAAGTATTCCATTGGGTAGTAACGATCGACAAGAGATTATATATGTACAAAAGCTTCGATAAATAATCTCGATATTTAGTAGTATGTACCTATAGCGAATACCAAATTTAAGGAGAAAACCCGGGTAACCTCGACAAATAGGAGGTAATTCGCAATTATTAGGCCCCTATCACTGTTATACACCATAAATTTATGAATGTACATAAGCGATCTTGTTTAATTGGTACATTAATATTGAAGCAGCCTTGACATTGGGAGCGTGGTGAAATGACCGATCAATAGCAATGCGTCTTATAAGAGCAATGTCAATGGCCCTGAGTGCGACCGCGATACAAGGTTCGATGAATACAACAAACTATATATTTACATTCAATAAATAAAAGTATAAGACGGCCGTCGGAGCTAGTCATCCTGGCTACGTAGCTTGAGATGGCGGGTTCAATTCCCGTTAGGGGATGAATATTTGTATTAATAACTTTTCTTGTATTGGGTATATTAATTTCTTATGTATTCTTTTATTTCTTCATCTTTTCTTTCTATATATTGGTGTTCAGTTCTCATAGCTTAATGAAATATTTTGCGGAATTCTCGCAAGGTATTCTTATGTTTTGATACTTGGGTGTGTATGTAATTGTTATACATATATATATATATATATTTTGTGAAACTCCACCCGGAAGGTGGAGTGCAGGGAGATCCCATTTGTGAACTTACTCATTAGGATATCTCAGGAACTATAAGGCCGAGTGACTTGAAATTTGGTAGAAATATTCATTACGTAGTGCAGATGTCAGCTAAAAACGGATTTTGTGAAACTCCACCCGGAAGGTGGAGTGCAGGGAGATCCCATTTGTGAACTTACTCATTAGGATATCTCAGGAACTATAAAGCCGATTGACTTGAAATTTGGTAGGAGTATTCCATACACGGTGCAGAGGTCAGGTAAGAACGGATTTTGAAAAACTCCACCCGCAAGGTGGAATACGGGGAGATCCCATTTGTGAAATTGGTAGGAATATTCCTTACGCGGTGTAGAGGTCAGCTAAGAACGAATTATATGAAAGTCCACCCGCAAGGTGGGATGCGGGGGCGTTAAATAAAAATAAAAAACACGTTTTCTAACTCTTGTTTCCATAGATATGAAACTTGGACAAAATATTCTTTTGGCACGATTTTAATTACCAAGAATGGATTTGACGATATTCCATCGTTCAAGTACAATGCGCGGGTCAAAAGTTTTTTTTTTATATTTATCAATATAAAAAAAACTTTTGACCTGAAGCTCCTTTTGGTTTGAAACTTGGCAATATCTGTTCATTATTATTATTTTTTTAAACATAATACATATTTTTTTTAGAATTCGATTGAAATGGAGACCCTTCCGCTGTCTGTTCGCTTAGATCCTTTAAACTATCCACGGATTTCAAAGCGGTTATCAGCAATACATAAAGTGTGTTTCAAGTGGAAGGTTTATATTATACTAGCTGTCCCGCCCAGCTTCGCCCGGGTGAAAAAGTAAAATTTCCTGAAACACGATCGCAACGCCACCCGATAGGTCTAATTGTGATGTAAGCTATCCTATCTTTTAAGTTGGATCAAACTGCACACGGTGTGCAAACTTGATTGAAATCGGTTAAGTTGTTTAGGAGCCCATCGCAGACTTAATTGCCATAAAAAAGGTTATAGTGAGTCAATCTTAAAAGATGACTTTTTTAGAACTTTTAAAGAGGAAAAATTCCCTCATACATGATATTTTCGTAACTTAAACCGTTTACGCAGCGCATACAACGGAAGCTCTCAAAATGGAACAATTTTTCCCGTTCTTGCAACATTTTTCATTTATGCTTCGCTCCTATTAGTCGTAGCGTGATGTTATATAGCCTAAAGCCTTCCTAGAAAATGGAAATTTTTGTGTTGGATAACACAAAAATAATTTTTCAATTCCAACCAGTAGTTCCTGAGATTGGTGCGTTCAAACAAACAAACAAACTCTTCAGCTTTATAATATTAGTATAGATGTTTAATAAATAACGAAATATTCAAAGATTTGTAATGTGATGATAGACACATATTTTTGTGCGGTTAAATCGCAAACGCTGGGTAAACCTTACGAGATAGATCAAATGAATGTACTACGGAGTAGTATATCTTTCAAATGATCGATATAAAAGTTCGCGATGGTATTTAATTATCTCTAAAGGATAAACCATACCATAACCATTTTATCTATTACATTATTATTAGTATCGATAATGCACCCGTGCGAAGCCGGGGCGGGCAGCTAGTAGTTATATATAACGACCTGACTAAGGAGTTGCGCATATAGTTGTTTGGGTACGATGAGGGAAATAATATGATTCCTCTTATAGTCGTCCAACAGTCGTATACCTGTATGTAGGGTGTTAAGCGACCTTTTCTATGTATGTTTAACTAAAAATTTTGATTTTATTAATATTAGATAAAATACGCATTGCATGATAGCGGACGCAAACGCCTATCTGAAATCACCAACCCGCCCAATGTAACAACTAACAACTTTGCGTAAAATCTTATTGTGTAGGTACGTGACAATTTGTCAATATGTCAGATGACCGCATTTAAGTTTCGCTAAGTGTCGTAGTACATCACGGGTTCGATTCCCGCTCTAAACAATAATGATAAATCTAAATTAATGTGCGTGATAAAGATGAAGAACTAAGAGCTAAATTTAATAATACTATTCATTCATCAATCATTAAAACATCGCATTTAATAGCATAATAATACAATGCCGTACTCAGGACATAATTGCGTAGGACATAGTTGCGTAATGAACTTAGCCATATCTATGAAAATACCTACAAACGCGTCACCAGCCCGCCAGGCTTGCGGGACTATGTAAATGTGTACCTAAGTAAGCCTGCGCCCTACGAGTAAGAGAGGCCGACGTAACCCCCCCTCCACAAAACTGACTTGTTTACAATCAACTTACATTTTATCCATTCATGCTACTGCGTTGACCGTTGAATTGGATTAAAATAACTCCAAAGCATGTCAAGGTGATTTCTAGAGGGAGAGAGAAAACGAGTTATCGGGTTTTTATCGTAAACAGATCTATAGAACACGATTCGCATACCTTACCTAACCTTCCCAAATTAAAACATTATGTATTTGTAATGTTACCCATTCTAAAGGAATGTGTACGGTTTCAAAAACGAGAACAAAGAAAAATAATTTAGATATTTACTGCATAGTATACTGTCATTATCTGTATCTGTGTGTGGTGCTCCGTAAAAAGAATGTCCTCTAGTCCAATATGCAATATCGACTACGTATGCACAATGTTAAGTTTAGTGACCGCAAACACTTTGTTCTTCATTGTAGTACGCGTGGTGAAAGTTGTATGTATTTATGTTAGGTAATGTCTATTTTTCGTGTATTATCTTCACCTACTACTCTCTAGACCTTATTTGCTACAAATCGATATATTTATATGCCTTTAAGATATCAGAATCTTAAGTAGGGGTAACCTAGCTACACCAGCGCTAATGTTCACTGAGCACATGGCGTTAAAAAAACAAATGAAACATTTAGAACACAACACGGATTATGCAATAGTTACTTCACTCGCACCACGCCTACTCAGTGTGTGTGGTGGTTCTTGTATTAAAAGTAGTGCTAGGTACCATATTCTACTCTGTAATATCACGGTAACATGATTAAACATTACAGGGGCGTACTATGACGTTTCGTCTACGTCACATTGAAGAGTGCGAAAGGAACATATCATCATATCCTATCATACATCTGTCCCTTACACATTAAATTAGGCTTGCTGTACTAATTCATAGCCCTGGCTACTTTTTATGTAGATAGTACTATGAACTAAAACTAGAACATAGTAATAGAAAGAAAGTTATGCTAGTCGATGATATCGCAAGGATACCGTGCTAATTGCCCAGCATTGTTTGGATTTCCATGACGTCCTACCCATTTGTCATTCACTCTTGACCAATCTCTGGCTCCCGATAAATGCAAAGACATGTTATTTCATGACATAATATATAAAATCGATTAGGAGAGTCGATTATTAGAGAGTACGAGGCAACAAACAACAGGAAATCTAAGCAACCGCTGGATAGATGATAAAAAAGGGTAAACCGAAACGACTTGAACTTGCGCCATCTCATTATTCAGTCCGTAGGTTTTTTAAATGTAGTTACCTATATATTATTTTTTTAATTAAGACTCGGGTAAGAATATTTTCTAAGTACCTAGATAATTTAGCTCGCTGCCGGCGCAGCCAAAAAAAGGTCATTAACACTACATGAGACATTCGCGTTCGCTCAACACTGCGGTCATCGCCCTCGCAAGTGCCCCGGTCCGAATCTCTTACCACAGCAATATGATTCGTGGCTAAGGCAAGGTGGCCAACTGGCAAGTGACTGGTAGGAAATCCATCAAGGTTTCTAAGATCTACTCTCTCAACAAATAAATTAATAAATAAGCAGCTCCTGTTAGTGATACAAAACAACGTTTGCATATTCTAAGCAAAAGGATTTTCACCCAATATTGTTAGGCGTATTGATTTAGTAAAATACCTAGTGCTGTACTACATTCGCAAGTATACCCTATTTATAAGTTTCACATCGTCAGACTTCCTGTAATAATCATCTAGGTTAACCCTAGGAAAAGACGAATATTTGATGCGGGAACAAACTTCTTTATTTTTGTTATATTTCTGAAATATTTAATTTAAATTATTTTAAATTTATTTTATTTTATTTTAATTTAAATTTAATATTTAATTAACAGAATTTTAAAGATGTTTTATTTTCTTTTAAATGTATTCGACATTAACCTATAAAAAAATTAAAGGAAAAACCAAATACATAATATGTACACAAATAAAAAAGTTGGACTGTCTGTTTATAATATTAAAATAACCTCTTTTTACTAACTGCATATGGGTATACACGGTACTTAGACCAAAATATATATTTTTGTCTGTCTGTCTGTTTGTTCCTACTAATCTCTTGACGGGACTGTCAGGTAGCTGATGATATAAGGAGTAACTTTACTTTTATTATAGATTTATTTATTTTTTAATTTTTAACTTTCCGCCAGAGGTATATTAGAGATATATTAGAGGTATATTTTTTTTGTATTTTTTTAAAGGTTTAATGGTAATTTACATTAGCAAATATGTAGTATTTATTTATATAAAAGCCGTGGTGGCCGAGTGGTTCGAGCAGTTGCCTGCGACGCAAAGGTCGCAAGTTCGAATCCCGACTGTACCAATGAGTTCTTTCTGAACTTAAATACAGTGATTAGTCACACCACGAGCTTTACGGGGAAGGAAAACATCGAGAGGAAACCTGCATACGTCTGAGAAGAAATTCAAAGGCGTATGTATAGTCGTGCTGGAGTAACGGCGATGGACTCGCCATCTGTCACGTTGGCACCTTAATATACCTCTGGCGGAAAGTGGGTGTGTGGGTATTACCTATACACCTCTGCCTACCCCTTCGGGGACCCTTGTGGAAAGGCGTGAGGATATATATTATTTATATAAATCAATAATAAAAAGAAATATGCCGCTTGGACGGAGTAAGTACATAATACATATTAATTATTATTTTGCTGTTCGCAAATAGGTACGCTACGCTAAAGCTAATATGAAAAACTAAAAATAAATAATAATTTAAAAAAAATTTAAAAACGAAAAAAGAACTAAATGGAGAAATATTTACAAAAACAAAATATCGATTCACAAAATAGAAGAATTTCGTTAAATTTGCATAGATAGGTATTTATATACGCGAAATGCAGACATTATATGCTATTGTAAACTCGGACTGTGAACTCGAATTTTTTGTCAATTTCCAAGCGCACTAAGTCGCGGGCACAGCTAGTCGTATATAAATACGCACGGACCACAGTCCTAGGAAGCATACAAAGCTACCAAGAAGAAAACTATCATAAATCATCAGTATACCCACTATCCTGAAAGAAACAGATAGACACAATAATTATGACAATCTGTAACAAAAGCCTTGCTACCTACATAATGTAATACTGGGTTTAAGTAAAAAAAAATATCTAAACATTGAGACAGAACTGAATCGGGCGTTTTAATAATCGCATGGTAATGTGCGGATAATGTGGATAGACCAATACTTCTATGTCACCGTGAAAATGGTGTGCAACGTATATAAATAGAGTAGCCTCGCGCGGCGTCTGCGGACATCGATCGTTGCGTCCTCGCCGCCATCTTGGCCCTCATGTCTCCCTCCTAGCCCGCGCCCCACTCTCCACCGTAGCCCCTCACTGCCCCACATTTATTGCACCGCATCGTTTCGCACCGGCACATACCATACGGCGCGGCGTGTCTGTGTTTATAACAATTCATCTAACAGTCGACAACTGAATGTTAGTATACTAAAAATCTAAGTTTTAGAATGTTACATTATTTACAGGATTCTACTACATACAGTGTTTGTCGAACGCGTTTGTCGTAGACTACTGAGCTGAGCCTGCCCTGTGCACTAAAAATTATTCTACTCTCCCAATAACCTCAACAACAATTGTATATGCATATACAATATAGCACATACAAATAAGTAGTACAACTTTAAGCGAGTCGGGTACTGGGAAGCTTAAAAGCTGCACTGAAGCGAATAATAAAAATTTAAACCATATAACTATCTTTATATACATAAATCTTCTGTGCGTGTGTTTGTATTTAAACATCTCCGTAGTGCAATCGAGAAGGTTTTGATTCACAATTGGACCCGATAGATGGTGCTGCGATTTTGTTTCAGTAAATTACATTTTGTCACCCAAGCGAAGCTGGGCGGGATAGCAGTTTTTTTTGTAAATAACCATCTGAGATTAAGACTGGTGACGCTAGGAGTACCTCGATTCTTCGGTTTAGGTTCGGATCACTTCAAAGAAGTTTGGACAATGGTACATCCATTGTCCAAACTTCATCATAATTACGACCAAATTCACGAATGTATAGGGGAAGAGGGAGAGCATGTCGTGCAATTTCAGCCATTCGTCATTAAACCGGAGACCCATTTTCGTTGAGACTATTTATTTTAGGAAGAAAATGAGCAAAGCTTGTACTATGAGATACCCATACATACTTAGGTATATATGTATAGGTACAAAAATAGATAGCAGATCCAGGAATAAATTACCAATACACGTGTCCATCTTACAATCATCTCTGGTTATAGAACCCGCGTAGACAGACCCGCTGATCATCGAGCTATCGGCGTAGGTATAGAAGTGTGGATCGGGTTCAGGTATTTAAGAGATAATTCTTAACTTATAATCAATCTTGTCTCAATACAAATAGACGGATAAAAAATAAACCATACTTGCGGTTGCTCTACCCGATTTGTTTCTTAAAATATTATATGCTACAGATTTATCACTCTAAAGTTTGTGTTTATTATCTTAAGAATAGATTTGATGTAAATGCTATTAAGTATTCAGTTACTATAGAGTAGATGGAAATCATCAATTACCATTTTGGTAAGACTTGTATGTTTTACAGACACGATGACATAAAAATCTTACTTCAAAATATCTCGCATTATATACAGTCCACAGCCAAAGAAGTCTACAAATAGATATGAAGGTGACATTGTCGACGTTTCCGCAAGTGAAAACTATGCCAAGTGTAGAGTTGCGTTTTCGAGAAGGAGTTATAATTATTTTATACCAGAGGTGCCCCGCAGTTTC
Organism: Drepana arcuata; assembly: GCA_016069955.1. Taxonomy (NCBI): domain Eukaryota; kingdom Metazoa; phylum Arthropoda; class Insecta; order Lepidoptera; family Drepanidae; genus Drepana; species Drepana arcuata. Next base: position 2,861 of record JACCPG010002637.1, on the reverse strand, counting down.
ACCCGCGTAAAATTTGTAGTAGATTCCCTCCCCTCTCTACATTACACCACACACCGCTCGCCGCGCACATCTTTCCGCATAATAAAATTGCACGCGCGGCATTCGGAGTTATTTTAGAACAGTTCTATCTCATAAGATGTTCATTAAATAAGGCAACCTTATTCAAAATTAAATAAATAAAATTTAAATACTTGAAATGAATAACATATTATTTGGCTAAGGCTTAATACCATGTTTATAAAATCTATACCATGTATAAGAAACTCGTGTGAAAAATTTCATATTTGTTTATTTTTCATACATCTAGATTCGAAATCAGTAAGTAATCGATACGAGGATCATAACCACACGCATCCCTTGTCGCAGCGGCGCCGGCGGCTAAACATTTGGCCACTAGTAGAAACGGGTAGCGCAAAGCTTGTAAAGCTTTGCGAAATGATAGATTTCAAAAAAGTTGTCTAAGTCAAGTCAACCGAGAGGCTACCCATCCATCAAGATCAAGTCAATGTTACTTATTTTTAAAGGACTAAAAAAAGATTTTGATATTTACGTAATAAAAAAAACGCATCCTTACCAGTGCGACGACGGAATCTATGGCGCGATTGAAACGATCGCACAGGGTTCGCATGCTCTCGTACGAATGTGTATCGTAGTCCGTGAGGATGTTGTTCTCCAGAGCCGCCTTCATTTCGGGCAAGTCGTCGCATACCCACCTGCAGAAAGTAAGATATTTTTTTTACTTTTTCGTGTAAGTATTCACTATTAATTTTACCTGTTGCATAATATTTGAATATTTATTACGAAAGTTAGGGAATATTTATTTAAGTCATGACAAAATGATGTTAAAGGATCGTAAAGTTATGTGTTTTAAATCTTGGAAACGGTGGTAACCTTAGTTTTATTAAGCACATGACGTTCAATAAGTGTTCCCTGTGTCCCTTAAGTTGAATAAAATGTTTTGATTTTAATTTTTGTTTTGACATATGAGTATGTACATGTATTTTGAAGTGCATGATTTCGTCTGATTGCCCTTTTACTTCGAGGTTTACAGTACCTGAAATGACTCAATCTTTAATAAGTGTTTAAGTTAAAGGAACCGAAATCTCCATAAAGTATGATATTAGAAAACGTACCTACTGTTCCATTCGTACCTCACGAGTTTTGTATCGATAGCACTTTGAAGTACAATGTTTAAGCATTTAAGGTATTGTAAAATGGCTAGATATTTGCTTAGATTTCAGCTGTATACGTAATTGTACCAGGTAGGTTGATTAGGTGCCTATCAGATAATATTGTTGTTGCATAATGTTATTTAATGATTAAATCACCAATGTTATTTAAATTGAAGCCGTGGTGGCCGAGTGGTTCGAGCAGTTGCCTGCGACGCAAAGGTCGCAAGTTCGAATCCCGACTGTACCAATGAGTTTTTTCTGAACTTAAGTACAGTGATTAGTCACACCACGAGCTTTACGGTGAAGGAAAACATCGAGAGGAAACCCGCATACGTCTGAGAAGAAATTCAAAGGCGTATGTATAGTCGTGCTTGAGTAACGGCGATGGACTCGCCATCTGTCACGTTGGCACCTAATATACCTCTGGCGGAAAGTGGGTGTGTGGGTATTACCTATACACCTCTGCCTACCCCTTCGGGGACCCTTGTGGGAAGGCGTGAGGATATATTATATTATTATTATAAATTAATATCATACATTGTATAAATTAACCTTAGGTACTGCAACTCTGTAACTGCATTATCTGTACGTATATTGTAGTTGTTTACGTAGTCCTAAATGAATCGGTTTCAAGGTCGCGAGGGGTGAGTGAGCGCGTCCGGACGAAACGAGGTCACAGTGAGGCTTTCGCGATCCCGACTCGATTACTCTACCGCGCGGGCGGGAATACCGAAATTAAACGTGCAAGACCAGTTGTTGATTTATTTCCGATTTGAGAGAACAGGATGTGCGTGTATATACAAAATATAAATATGCAGACATCCGTAATTATATTTAGCCGACGCCAAAACATTTACATGAAGTGATGCAAATTAAAGCTTTAAAAATGTATAATGTATGTATAATCCTAAGCAATATAAAATAGCATGGGTACATTAATATCTACAAATGTTACTTTCAGTGCTTATAAAAGAATGAATTAATGATGTATGATTCATGAATTGTAAAAAGATAAGACTACTATAATTAATATATTGCCAACACAAACATTATGCCAATACATTTTATATTACATTTCAATAAACTTTGTGTGTTCAACAACAATAAATGGGTCAAAGACACTAATACTTCATAAAATATGTATAAACTCTAATATCTATAACTATACTACAATTAAATAGGTGACATACCTTATAGTTTCCACTATCTCCAAGGCCCCATCGTGTTTGTCCTAAAACAAAAGAATCATTGATAAGTCATCACATCACTTGATATGAGCTGGGATTGTTTAATAAGTGTTCCCTGTGTCCGTTACATTAAATAAAAGATTTTTCAATTGATTTGATTTGATCTATGTATAAGATGTCCATAAATCTATCCTTTTCACACATAAATAGCATGCTTATATATAGAGGCTATAGTCAATATTCTATACTTGAATCAAAGGTGTTTTAATGAACAGTTTTAGCACAGTCTGAATCCGAGAGAAAACTCAAATCCTTTATGGAATGTTAATGCTAACTAAATGTTAAGGAAACTTAAATTGATTTGACTATGTAAATATTAATATTATTGCACTATTATGTTCACACACAAAAAAAAAGAAGAATCTAGTCAATTAGGGTCCTGGAATGGTAGAGAACCTACTAATATAAAAATAATCCTTTGAGAAGAACCATCAAAGAACTC
>JACCPG010002636.1:0-41157 GCA_016069955.1 Drepana arcuata | reverse complement strand
GAAGAAATTCAAAGGCATATGTATAGTCGTCTTGAGTAACGGCGATGGACTCGCCATCTGTCACGTTGGCACCTAATATACCTCTGGCGGAAAGTGGGTGTGTGGGTATTACCTATACACCTCTGCCTACCCCTTCGGGGACCCTTGTGGGAAGGCGTGAGGATATAGTATTATTATTACTATGTTGAATCTTTTTGAAACGGTCAAATAGTTTTTATGTGAATGCGTAACAAAAAACAATCAAATCATTCCTCTTTATAATATTAGTTTAGATAAACATTAAACACTTTACCAACATGTAAAACGTAAACAAATCCTTTCAGTCTACTGAAAGCTTCCTAAAATTTCAGTTCATATTCCCGTATTCCCGGGATAGCCACAAAGGGAGCCAGTGGAAATCCCGCGACCATTTTCTAAACAGTAGGTAGCGGAATTTGAGCATGGCCCCTACCACAAACATATCGCACTTTCGAGATAAAACTACTTTTAAACTGAAAATGTGCATTTATTACGTGTGCAGCTCAAATTTGTTGGCAACTTCAGACGGCCGTCCAGACTGGTAACCAAAGCTCCTGTTTACGAAGTTTGCAGTCGTCGATTCGATTACCACTTAGGGCGGATGTTTTCTTTATTAATATGTCTAGACAAATGAGAATGTATATCGCTAATTAGTTGCTATAATAATAGCTTTAATTACTTCTCAGTCTAAGTCAATTGTGTGTTGTTATAACGCATTTACATATATGAAATTATTACATATGATTAAGAAAAAACGCAATGCAATGACCCGAAGTGCACAAACTATTATGTAATAACTGTTGGAGTTCAAATGCAATAATTAATAATATATATATATTTATCCTCACGCCTTCCCACAAGGGTCCCCGTAGGGGTAGGCAGAGGTGTATAGGTAATGCCCACACACCCACTTTCCGCCAGAGGTATATTAGGTGCCAACGTGACAGATGGCGAGTCCGTTACTCAAGCACGACTATACGCCTTTGAATTTCTTCTCAGACGTATGCAGGTTTCCTCTCGATGTTTTCCGTCACCGTAAAGCTCGTGGTGTGACTAATCACTGTACTTAAGTTCAGAAAAACTCATTGGTACAGTCGGGATTCGAACTTACGACCTTTGCGTCGCAGGCAACTGCTCGAACCACTCGGCCACCACGGCTCTTATTATATTATTAATAATAATAATTGCTTTAAACAAATCAGGCCAATTCCTCCTTACAGCAGATATTTACATACGTATTTTTTTTTTTATTTCTTTGTTTATTGTTCGTTCTAACAAGCTATAACTCGTCTCGCTCTAAGCTCACTCAACCAAGCACGTTCCAATGGTAAGGGCTTTGTCCAGCCCAGGCCGAATACCAGCCACTTTTCTGCCCTTTGTCCATTCAAATATACTGTTTACTCGTTTTCCTTCTCATAGTCCAAGAGCTTCCGTCCAAGTGATGCATTCTTTAAAAGCCATCTGTTACTAGTCTAGCCTACTTGAATGTCTCAAGTGTTTGAAAAACCTGAGTGCTATTTGACATCCAATGAATAAAAATGACTGAGACGTGGTTCGAGTAAACGCCGACAGCTCAAAGATTGCAAGTTCGAATCCCGACTGTACTAATGATTTTTTGACACACAACAGCTTTACCAGTAAGGAAAAAATCAAGACAAATCTTTATGTAGGTTTTCTCTTGATTTTGTTCGTTTAATAAGAAATTCAAAGACGTATGTATAGTTGCGCTAGAGAAACGGCGATAGACGCGTTGTTGACGCCATCTATCGCTTAAAATATGTCTCCGGCGGGAAGTGGGTGTGTAGGTCTTCTGCCTACCCCTTGTAGATTAACAAGAAAAATCGTCATGGCGTTATATAGCGAGATTCCACGGCACTTTATTTGAAATAAGAATCCCCCAGTCCATAGCTTAGCATTCCGAGTGCCGAGAAGTTCATAAAAATCATGATGTGTATATCGTCACTTAGATAACTTGGCCGATTCCGCCCAAGAATGTGGGGCGCCGCCCGCCTAAAGCGTTCCTACGCGAAAATGGAAAAAGTTTGATTGTCAGGGATTTTTTTGTCACTCCATGATTTGAACATTTTTTTGTTTTTAGAACACGTTGATATATATTTTTTGGGGTACCGTATTGAATGGGTCTCACCTTGTATTATCAATATTCAAGGTTGCGATTATGGGTGTATGATTCAGTGGTATATCCCATCACGAGTTTTAAGGTTAAGGGGAACACAGAGGAAACCTGCATACATACATTTGAGAACAAAATTCAAAGACGTTATGTACCTATAGTTAGTCGCGCTAAAGTTTTTTTTTTATACCACATAGGTGGCAAACAAGCATGCGGTCCGCCTGATGGTAAGCGGTTTCCGCCGCCTATGGACGCTTGCAACACCAGAGGTATCACTCGCGTAATACTCGAGTAACGGCGATGGACCCGCCATCTGTCATATTCTACCTATACACCTCTGCCCACCCTTCGGGGACCCTTGCAAGAAGGCGTGGAGATATACTCAAACATACATTTATACATATCATCACGCCGAGTCCCTAACTGGGTAGGCAGAGGGAATAGAGCGCCAGTTCTCTCTAGACTTGCATAGCTCTTTCGCTTCGTCGACATTCATCAGTTTCTTCAAACATGCTCACCGGATTCAATTACTCTTGACGTTCCCGTCTGAGATAGATATATAGATATAAAAATTTCAGAAATCCTGATGATATCTATTGAAATTATTGACGGCTCGAGCGAATTGTCTTAACTGTTGCTGCCTCTATGTGTTTGTATATATATCCTCACGCCTTCCCACAAGGGTCCCCGAAGGGGTAGGCAGAGGTGTATAGGTAATACCCACACACCCACTTTCCGCCAGAGGTATATTAGGTGCCAACGTGACAGATGGCGAGTCCATCGCCGTTACTCCAGCACTTATATTATATCCCTTCAAATGAGAATCGTGTTATCTAGAATGAAGCTCGCACTTGGCCTAATATTTTCTTCTTTTATTAACGCTGGATAAGATGACGAGTCTATCTGGAAGTTTTTAATTTGAAAGTTTTCACACAGTTGGAATGACATATCTTATTAAATATTTAATTTGACGGCGATTTATTGCAGCGCGGTCTCACGAACGTTCCTTCATTCTTAAAGAAAAACAATAAAATGCTCCCACATAACCTTTGAGTAAGGCAGAGTCGTATACATTGTAATCTTTGGCAGATTCCATGAACGGTTGTTTCGTTAGCGTGTGTCAAAAATTCGCTTATTATAATTTTCTTACGCTGATATTTTTTCATTTACTGACATTTGAGAGCAGATATTTGTCTGATGAACACAAGTATTTGTACCTTAGTCTTGGATGTTCTATATATGTAAGTATGTATATCGTTGTCTAGTTTCTATCATACAAGCTTTGCTTAGTTTGGTACTAGGTAAATTTGAGTGGAACTGTCCCAAGGTTTTATTATTATTACTTCTATTAAACACACTTATTTTTACTTTACCCTCTTTCACCGCAGATATATGTAGGTGTGACATAAAGTGTCGTAATTAATAAGTTGGAAATAAATTTAGGTTTGAGCACGATGGTTTTTTTTTATCGAAAAGGGTAAATTAAAGAATGATTTAGACTACCAAAGAATCGGGAGGAAGAAGCAGAGGATCGAACATTCTTAATGGAACTCATCCTTAATGCTAACGACTACGATAATGCTACTCTAATGACGCAGCCACCACGTCTCCGGGCTTCGACCCTATGTTCGGAATAACAGCAGTAGCATGTATATATCTGCTTTCTGAAATTCGAGCACACTGAAGCCTCCGCTGTATTCTCTTCAAAACCCGATGCACAAATCTACTGCAATTTGACCCCTTAATTTCAAAAAGATAAGGCACGCTTAGCACGGTAACGTGGTACAATTTGTATTACATATAATTTTTAACATCATAAACATTTTTAATATGATGGCGTACTAAACTTATATTGCAAACGCGTATGTAATGGCTTTAAGACAATAATTCTTGACAAGACTTGGGACAATATCACACAAATTTACATAGTCCCAAATTAAGCAAAGCTTGTGTTATGGTAACTAGACAAAGATATATTTACTTATATAGATAGATATATACATAAATATTATTTTTGGGAATTTAACCCCCGACAAGTTTTGTAGTGAGGAGTAACCAAACGGCCGTCTCGTCTGGTCTTGAACTTTATCTTTACCAAGTAGTCTATAGGAAATATAGTTCTTTTGTTTTTTCGTTGCAGAAAAGATAAATTAACTAGAATTGTACGCGGGCGTAAGCTAATTATAATACATTTAATACGCTCGTGTGAAAACGTAACATAAAGCTAATGTATCGCTGCCTTTATGCGAGCGGACAGTCTTTGTCCGAGCGCTAATTGCGCCGACTGTGATTGCCCGGGCGCATACAAACCAATAGACTATTGTCGGACAAATTTGTTTGAGACCGAATGGAAATTAGCTGAAAATGGATTGTCGGAAGCTGGGTTCATTAGAAGCTTTGATGTGTATCGCACAATTAGGTACTTGTTCAGCTTATAGCATAGGTAATGTTCTTTTAAACTACAAAAATACAATATAAAAGAGGAGCCGCGATTGTCGAGTGGTTCGAGTGATTTCCTGCAACAAAAAGAGTTCAAATTCGAATCCCGATTGTCCCAATGAGGATTCTGAACTTAAGTACAGTGATTCTGAAATTAAGTACTTTATATTTTATTGATTTTAATATCTGAAATTAATGATCATATCCTTACGCCTTCCCACAAGGGTCCCCGAAGGGGTAGGCAGAGGTGTATAGGTAATACCCACACACCCACTTTCCGCCAGAGATATATTAGGTGCCAACGTGACAGGTGGCGAGTCCATCGCCGTTACTCGAGCACGACTATAAATACGCCTTTGAATTTCTTCCCAGACGTATGCAGGTTTCCTCTCGATATTTTCCTTCACCGTAAAGCTCGTGGTGTGACTAATCACTGTACTTAAGTTCAGAAAAACTCATTGGTACATTCGGGATTCGAACTTGCGACCTTTGCGTCGCAGGCAACTGCTCGAACCACTCGGCCACCACGGCTCTTATGAAATTAATGAATTAATATTATTATTATTTACGGTGAAACTTATGACTCCTTGTGTGACAGAATATATATATATATATATATATATATATATATATATGAAGGTAGATATAGATAATGATGAAAATGTACGAAACGAGGAAATTTGATTAAGACGTTCGAATGCAATTAGGTTCAAGTCATTTGGGTGTAATTTCCTTTTGTAATAAAAGGAATAATGCCGAGCCAGTAAATTAGCATACTCTTATTCTTATTAGGGAGTATGATAATGTTCGATGTTTGATAATTTTTTGATATGCAAACTTGAACCATCCAATGTCATGCTAAGAGTAGGTACTCGAAAACGACAGGCATGTATGAAGAGACTGATAAATGTTTGAAGCCAATAAAGTTGCCTAGTCTGTCAATCTAAGTCTATCTTCAAGCCTTCTCACAAGAGTCCCCGAAGGTTGGCAGAGGAGTCATATTCATTTTACTTTGCACTTTGAGTACAGATTTATTTTTAACAATTTAATCGCTATACTTGTTAGACATAACTATTTGCTGGAATGTGGACGAAGCGAAAGAGGTATGCAAGTCTAGATATAACTGGCCCTCCATCCTCTCTGCTTACCCCGTTAGGGACTCGGTTTGATGAAAAAAATATTTTATACATCGAAGACATGAGCGGTTGATTCGAAGCACGGTTAAACAGTTTAGAAGTAATAATAGTTTTTGAATTTCTTTTACGTATACGAATCGTCTGCTTGTTTGTTTTGTTTCCTTCAATCTCAAAAAACTCATTGGTACAGTAAGGATTCGAACTTGCAATCCTTGTGTGGTAGGAAACTGCTCGAACCACTCGGCCACCACGGCATTAATAAGCATATGGTAATTTACTTAAGAAAACTATAATAGACTAGCTGTCCCGCCCAGCTTCGCTCGGGTGAAAAAGTTGAATTGCCCGTAACACGATCGCAGCACCACCTATCGGGTCCAATCGTAAATCAAAACCATTCAAGAATTCACGTTAAGACACACAAAAAGTTAAAACACAAAGGGTGAAAAAGTTAAAATTCCTGAAAGTCGATCGCAGCGCCACCTATCGGGTCCAAATTTTTTCAACATAAAGGAAACCACCGAAATATCCATATAAAATTTCAACCCAACCACAAAATATATTTATAAGAGCTTTTATAGCGGTGGCATAGACATAATTATGCTGTCGTGACAGCATTTTTTGTAGATAATTATTTTGTTTTATAATCAAAAGTTTTCGCAGCGCACGCGATGTAATACATTTTTTGGTAATTTTTTTCACACCTTGGGTTACAATATCGGAGTTTTAGTACGGATCCCTAACTTTTTAGAAAATTTTATATAGCCTATGTTCACCGGAGATAGTGTAGCTTCCCAACAGTAAAAGAATTTTTCAAATCGGTCCAGTAGTTTCGGAGCCTTCAATACAAACAAACAAACAAAAAAACAATCAAATCTTTCCTCTTTATAATATTAATATTAGTATAACTTATAGTGTAAACTAACTACACTGCACACATTTCGAGATAGAATAAAATGTCCAAAATACGCGGATAGGTGCCAGGAGTGCTGGCGCTATTGCCACGTTGTATTTCAAATCTGATTCACTGAGCGAATTATTTGCCAGCCCTCTTATCATGTTATGCATCAAAAAGTTTGCTTGAAACCTTATAAAAGACATGGATGTAGATTAAATTTCTGTTCGGCCTCGGCAGTCTTGTATAAATTATGCGGAGTAATGAAATACTTTCGTCCAGGTGGGCAATGTAAACAAAACAATCCGTTGAGAATTCCCAACAATTCGAGAATCAAAGGATAAAGTTTTACTGATGCAAACAATGCCATTTCAAAATAACAAATGCACAGTCGTTACGCACAAATGTGATGGGGTGGGGTCATATAAGAATTCTCATTACTGGCTAACCCAAGGGACAGAGCGCATGGGAAGGGTTAATGGAAAGAGAAATTAATAGGACTTACACCAAAAATACCAACTATCAAGGTTAGACAACTATTTACACTGTCGACCAGATGGCATGTAAAGTTGAGAATTTTCCTAGAACTGTGTAGACCGGTGGATTTACACACTGCCCTGCAGTAGGCTATTAAAATGTTTCCCTCTCCTACGACACTCTGTTACCCTAGTATAAAATAAACTACCTAGTAGAATATAATAGCCGTGGTGGACCAGTGGTTCGAGCAGTAAACGACACAAAGCTCGCAAGTTCGAATCCCGACATTACCAATGAGTTTTTCTGAACTTAAGTACAGTGATTAGTCATACCACGAGCTTTACGGTAAAGGAAAACATCGAAAGGAAACCTGCATACGTTTGAGAAGTAATTCAAAGGCGTATGTATAGTCGTGATTGAGTAACGGCAATGGACTCGCCAAGATATTCGATTTATAGGAGGAATTAGATTTTATATTCCTTTTACATCTTTATGTATAAATATTTCTAATATAGCTTTATGTAGAATTCCTTTTTTTAGCGGCTTGGCGCCTAAAATATATATCTGGCGGAAAACGGTTGTGTCGCACTACCTATACACCTCTGCCTACCCCTTCGGGGACCCTTGTGGGAAGGCGCGAGGATATACCTAGTAGAAAATACGTAATAAATTAGATTTATCTTGTAAGACTAATCAAGCTCGCGGCGCCTTAAATCTGCCACACAGGCTCCAACTTACTCGGCTTGTCAAATCCACTACTGGTGATAACTATAATATTATGTGGAAAGGTGATTTCACAGCAGCCATGACGAATATTTTAAGAAAACCGGCAAACAAAAGAAAATAAGGTTGCAATGAAGCAGGTCTAGATGATAAGCGGTTACCACTCCTATGGAAGCTTGCAACACTTCGGGTGTAAAATTTCAGCCGATTCCGTATTTTACGTGAACGGGGAAGAAACATCCTTTCGTATTTAAAATATACTAGCGACCCGTCGCGGCTTCACACGGGTGCAATCAAACACACTACGAATCTTAGCCTTTAAATTTCTTCTCGAGCGTATGCTGGTTTCCTCTCGATATTTTCCTTCACCGTTTTTTTTTCAACAGAAATCTAATACTTTCGATTTAATGTACCTATGTTATTTAATTAAGACGTAGCTTCATAATGGTGAAAGAATTTTGATAATCGGTCGAGTAGTTTTTCAGCTAGATCTTAACAAACAAACTAAATCTTTCCTCTTTATAATGTTACTTTAGATGTCAATAATATCTGATCTCTTGCTATTTCATCAAGAAATTAAAACCTCAACCCTCTTAGGGTGCGACTTAATTAAAATGATACTCGTATACATCGTTTCTTTGTCGCTTTAATCAAATCCATACGCGATAGAAAAGCGCGAACATCAAACGACCGCTAAGCTTTGATATCTAATCATCGTTCCGGGATAAATCCAACCACTATGGCACTTGAATGGATAGTATACCCTTTCGCCTCAAACAATTAGAATATATACACGTTTATCGACGGCTTAAATTCAGAGCCCTGGTCGAGTAGCTCGAGTAGTAAGCAGCCGAAATATGAAATATTAAGTAAGCAAGTAACACAAATATGTATTTCGAATTCGAATCCCGACTGTGCTAATGAGTTTTCTTCACTTCTTCAACATTCATAAGAGAGGTAGGGCATAACGGGTTTCCCGTTCGAATTTGGAGCTGCCCGACTGGGGCAGGACCTCCGCCTTATAGAAGTCCGTAGACAAATAACACAATTTATTGTGTTGTGTTCCGACGCGGTGAATAAGGTTTCCAGTAATGAGCTCCTTGGGGTGGGGGGAGGATTGTTACATTGTGTTGGAAGCAGAGGGATTAGTCTCATTATGCTGCCAACACAGTATAACTCTCCGAACACAGAGTGGCAACGCGCAAGTGATACTTCGGTATTGTAAGCGTAAATAGGCTGCGGTAACCGTTTTCCATCGGGTGGGCCGTATGCTTGTTTGCCACTCTTGTTGTATATAAAAAAAAAACAGAATAAAAATAGCTTAAACTTAAACTTAAAATAGCTTAAAAATTGCATGAAAATAATCAGGTTTTCGTGCAATAAATAAGTAAACCCAATAACCAATAAAACAAATATTGATTCCATGAGATAAAAAAAATATTAATGGATGTCATTGGACCGTTCTCTTCAATTCTCACTCACTTGTAAGTACATTTGCCAGATTATTTGTAGCATTATAAAATGTTTCCTAATAAGACAGCTATATATATTTAAATTGGCTAGAGTACCTTAATACGCTTGGAACTCTAAAATGTTCGCAACTTTGTATACGTCAAGTTGCAAACTAAATTGTGAACAAGATATCAAACGTAACGCTTTGCTTGGAGTTGAGCGATGGCTGCATATCACACCGTCTGTAGTGAATAAACTGCTAAATAGCCAACGACATGGAACCTTCTGTTCAATTTCATCAAACTAGTACGCAATACGCTGTGAAAATGTAACAAGCAAATAGACAGACAGAAAAACTGTCTCTTCATTTATATTATTGTTAAATACTTTACTTAGCATATTAAAATTTAAAAGTTGTTTTTAACAGAACTGGAAGTGACGAATCAGAGTTAAAGTAATAAAATAATGTTTTTTATTTCTTATTATTTATTACAAACGAATTAATTTGAGCTACATAAGTATCATCAATAACCAATTGAATTTTTGAAATGCTTCTCAGACGTATGCAGGTTTCGTCTCGATATTTCCTTCACCTTAAAGCTCGTGGTGTGATTACGCGGCGGTGTAACACAAATCCTATTTGATACTCCGTCCCTATTCATTAAGCTAGTTCGGTTTACGGGGCTATATGAATAAAACATAGGAAGGTTTAAGAGCAATTATTAACGAGTTGTTTACAAGAAGGGAGTGGAGAGCGAAGGGTTAGATTTCATAGAGGGGTCTCGTCTCATCATGAGAAATGTTTTGTGTGGACTAGAATCTGGGAGTATGTTCAACATTCATATACTCGTAATTTGCTACATCATTCATTTGAGCATTCATTTGAGCAGATTCACATTGAGCCGTGGTGGCCGAGTGGTTCGAGCAGTTGCCTGCGACGCAAAGGTCGCAAGTTCGAATCCCGACTGTACCAATGAGTTTTTCTGAACTTAAGTACGGTGATTAGTCACACCACGAGCTTTACGGTGAAGGAAAACATCGAGAGGAAACCTGCATACGTCTGAGAAGAAATTCAAAGGCGTATCTAAAGTCGTGCTTGAGTAACGGCGATGGACTCGCCATCTGTCACGTTGGCACCTAATATACCTCTGGCGGAAAGTGGGTGTGTGGGTATTACCTATACACCTCTGCCTACCCCTTCGGGGACCCTTGTGGGAAGGCGTGAGGATATATATATATATGCTACATCATTCGTATGTGGATGGAAAAACTTTTGACACAAGTTCTAAAGAAATGTTCGCTTAAAATCTCTACTATATATGTTATCAATTACATTATCGTATTCTAAACCGGCAATAGTTTATGAAGACTCAGATGCGTGCCTCTCCGAAATTTGTTCTCCAGAGAGTGAAGTTCCGTGAATTCCAAGGGTATATGCGATTTTTAAGCCCTGGTTATAGGGTGGCGATGATGTTAACCTATAGTTTACTAAGCTATAAGGTACGGTGACTATACTACCAAGGATTTTTTATTTTTGTCTAAAAAATACTCTTCTAAAGGCTCTTCCAATTGATTTAAAACGCCCTAAACTCCAAACAAACGCATACGTGTTCGAAATTGGATGACAAACTTAGATCTGTAAACAGTCTCAAGTTTTGTAGCGCACATCCCCATTTTGGTCACAATGTGATCCATTAACAAGTTTGCGCCAGAACAGACCTCTATTTTACATGCAATTCATTAACGTGGGACCTTTGAAGACCTTATCCATTAATATTTGATACATGGTTCTTGTGATCTATAGGTTAGTGACAGTGAAAGAAAACCCCAAGTGGAACGCACATACTTCTGATAAATATGTCAAAATCGAATATGAAGTGAGCCGTAGTGGCCGAGTGGTTCGGTAGTTGCCTGGTACACAAAGGTCGCAAGTTCGAGTCCTGACTGGAATAATACATTTTTCTAGGCTTAAGTTCAGTGATTAGTTACACCACGAATTTTTCGGTGAAGGAAAACATCGTGAGGAAACCTGCATACGTCAGAGCAGAAATTCAAAGGCGTATGCATAGTCGTGCTTGAGTAACGGCGATGGACTCGTCATCTGTCATGTTGGCACTTATAATATATCTCTGGCGGAAAGTGAGTGTATGGTTAGTTCCTTTAGTAGTAACACTTCTACCTACCACTTTGGGCACATAAATATTTCTCATTCTCTTGATTATTCTGTCTTGTCCTCAGAGACCTTTCTCGTATCATTCAAAATCATAAGTCACTTCATACATCCTCGTCGGTTTCAATTACTTTAGTTTCACAATTTTGTAACAACTGTTCCAACAAAAATCCAATTCACAAACTAATTTATTTCATTGTGATGGTATTTCCATAAACATTCTCCAAATTTTGACAATACAAAACAAGCGGAAGAATTTAATTTTCTTAATCGGCTAAATTTGTTGAGTTCAGTGCCGGCTCGAATTCTCCAAATTGAGCCTATGAAGATTCGTTGAAACGAACGGAGATAAAGATAAAGTGAGGAATACTCTAAAAGTTTTTAACAATTTACTCATCAAGAATTTGCGTAAATCAAAAGCTATCTTGTTTACTGACTATGGCCGAAGGCCATTTAGGTAAATTAAAGCATTTTTCTTGAAAAATCCGAATTTATTATTATTAATTATTTTTAATGCCGAAATAACAGGTGGGTTAAGACCCATCTGTCTCTCGTCTCTCTGGTGCAATCATTTGCGCCACAAGCATGATAATTTTGTCAACTCACCTCCGAAACAGTCGATACAAATAATTGAACTTGTATTTAGAATCTTATTTCTTCAATTCCTTCTTTTTACCTCGTGATATCTTACAACATTCAGTTTTTTTTATACCACTTGGGTGGCTTTCACACCCTTCTTGAAAAACTCCATGCTATACTCTCCAGGAAAACCTCAACAGGAAGCTCATTCCACAGCCTGAATGTTCGCGGAAGGAACGTTTGTGGTACCAAGGTATGGGAATAAATTCCCCGTCGATGTCGAGAGGTGCGGTGCTTCCGCGGACTAGTGCGACATGAACCCGTTGTGAAGTGATGTGATGATGGGCCTTAGTATTGTCTAGAGCATCGCATTGGCTCCTACTGTAATGATAGATTTAAGCGAGAAATAAATAAATAAACATTGGACAGCTATCCTTGTTTCACCCGAATTGAACAGAAAAAAGCGAACGCCAAGAAAGCATTCAGCGTGGCGTTTTCGCCATCTGTGCCTTGATTTATTTTCGGTGTTTTGCGAGATATACCGTTGCTTGGCGGGGCCATAAATCAACTCAGTCGCGAAGTTTCTAGACGTCGAGTATCGTAAATAGAGAAATCTGTCTTTGGATTTTTCGCCTATAAATTGGCTTTAGTTTTTTTGACGATTTATTGACGACGTAATAACAAAAAATGTGAGAATATGCATTTATTTATGTCAGGACATTTATATAATATATTACATACAAATTATCTTTATTAGATGTATTCATTACAAATACATTTAGTATAGGATGTATACTGCGGTATCACGCCGAGTCCTTCACCGAGCAGGCAGACAGAGTATTGTCAGTTCTCTCCAGAGTTACAGAGTTATTTTGCTACATCCACATTCTTCAGTTCCAATTTACGTGGTCACCAGTACAGAATACTCTTGACATTCCATCCTTGAATGCTTCGGTCGATTGAAACTAGGCAGTTTGATCGTGGTCTACCACTGTCTCTTCTTCTTAACGCTTACGTATTGTATATCTGTTTCATAAATCTTCCTTCACATGAATATCGACATTGTTCTACCCTACGGCTATAAAGTAAACATATCGTATCAGCAAACTTACCTAAGTGGAATACACCTAAATTTACGACTATGAGGTCACTTGCCGTATGACAGGATGGTTAAGCGACGATATATAGAGGTCTGCTTACGGTGAGGGGATTAAAGCGCATAATACCGACTTATCATAGTCGGGTAATAACCCATCTCGCACGTAAGCCATAGTGTTAAAATGTTACGATGTGAAATGTCTTAAGTGCCGTGTTTAATTTTTTTATCCATTTCAAGCCTTAAGGCTTAAGTGGTGTTATAACAACTACATATCTCGCGAAGAACCGACAACCGCTGGGGTAAACGTGTTGTTCAGTGGAGACCTCGACTAGACAAACGTAGTGTAGGATGCCCTCCGACCAGGTGGTATGACGATTTGCGAAGGACTGCTGGCAGATGCTGGATGCGGCAAGCTGAAGACAGGGCGCTATGGCGCTCATTAGCGGAGGCCAATGTCCAGCAGTGGACAAGAGTGGGCTGATGATGATATCAACTACAAATTTGTGTTGCAAATTTTAAAATTGAATCTAAAATGAAAGCATTTTCTAAGCAACTGGTGTAACTCTAAATCGTTATGGGTTTTTACACCACATTGGTGACAAACAAGCATGTGGTCTGCTTGATGGTAAGTGGTTACCGCCGCTTATGTACGCTTGCAACACCAGGGGTAAGGCTTGCGAGTTGCCGACTCAGCAGGAATCCATATGTTTTTTTAATTATACACTACATTTAACAAATATGTAGTTCTTAAATATTAATAATATAAGATTGAATACATAATTATCTCCAGCTGATAATAACAATTATATATTACAAATATATAATTGTTACAAATATATAAACAAATATATAATTATATATTACAAATAAATAAAAATAATGAACTCAATATCAATTATAGAATCCCGTAATCAAATCGACCAACAATTTATATAGAGGACCAGTCCGGAATCACCTGTCCAACTAAGTTAAACCATTCTCGAAACACTTTAAACTAATTACGGAATCGTAATTGACACCTTGAATTCCGGATTAATTAGATTCCGACACAAACCGGAAGGATTTATTGAAATATTAAATTGCAATTAAGCTATACGTTGGCGTTTATCGTTCTAATGGGGTTTGCAATTATAAACTCTCGTTCATCGTTACATTTAAATGTTTTAATGAAGTTCAAATTACGTGAATCTATTCGCGATAATTTGACTTTTCATTTTCAGAGGCCTTTCAACACGTTGGTCGGCTTCAAGTCCTATATTTTTGAACTCATGATTATGGGTTCGATTACGTTGTTAAGTTGGTTTAGATATTTTTAAAATCATAAGTGAAGAAGGGTTGTAGAAACAGTCACAATATGTTTGAGCAATTCCAGAGTTTGAACAATGAAGTAGGCATGGGAACGTTAAGAGTAGTCAAAACCGGCGAGCTTGTATGAAGAGACTGATGAATTTGGATGAAGCGTAAGAGGTCTGTTAGTCTAAATACCCATCCAATTTCGGTCAGAGATATATTTTAGGTGCTAACGTGAGAGATGGCGAATTCGTCACCGTTACCCAAGCACGACTATTATACGGCTTTGAATTTCTTCTCAAGCGTATGCAGGTTTCCTCTGGATGTTTTCCTTCACCGTTAAACTCGCGGTGAGACAAATCACTGTACTTAAGTTTAGAAAAACTCATTGGTACAGTTGGGATTCGAACTCGCAATTTTGTGTTGCAGGCAACTACTCAAACCACTCGGCCACCACGGCATGTTAACTTGAAAACCCACATCATTAAAGAATTAAGCATTTATGTCAAAGTACGTCACCAAGTTGAGGCAGAATAGTATACTAATATTATTCTATCTCAACTCCAAGTCAAGCTATGATAATAAAACAATGATGCTCAATTCCGAAAACTTCACTTTATAGGGTGTTAAGCCTGCCTTGTTTACCTCACTCGAAGCTCAACGGCCAGCTAAGGCAGTTTCATTAACGACACCGTAATGGACACTTCGGACATATTGTGCAATATATCTTACCCTTACTGCAAAGTAGGGTCTATCCTGAAAGCGTAAAATTTAATGATCCAGTGGTATCGATCGAATGCAAATGTTGGAAAGTAGGTAATACCTCAATAATAACAATAGTAACATATAGCCCTCCCGCAAGGGTCTTCGAAAGGAAGTTTTATATCAGTATCATCACGCCGAGTCCCTAACGGGGTATGCTGAGACTATAGAGCGCCAGTTTTTTCTTGACTTACCACTTTCGCTTCGTCCACATTCATCAGTCTCATGATACATGCTCGTCGATTTCGAGTGCTCTTGACGGTCCCGTCCTTGAGCGTCCGATCGATTTAGTTGGGACGTGGTCTTCCTCTGCTACTTTTGCTAATAAGCCGAGCCGTGGTGGCCGAGTGGTTCGAGCAGTTGCCTGCGACGCAAAGGTCGCAAGTTCGAATCCCGACTGTACCAATGAGTTTTTCTGAACTTAAGAACAGTGATTAGTCACACCACGAGCTTTACAGTGAAGGAAAACATCGAGAGGAAACCTGCATACGTTTGAGAATAAATTCAAAGGCGTATGTATAGTAGTGCTGGAGTAGCGGCGATGGACTCGCCATCTGTCACTTTGGCACCTAATATACCTCTGGCGGAAAGTGGGTGTGTGGGTACTGGGTATTAACTATACAACTCTGCCTACCCCTCCGGGGACCCTTGTGGGAAGGCGTGAGGATAAACAAACAAACAAACCTCTGCCTAGCCCTTCGGGGACCCTTGCAGAAAGGCGTGAGGATATAATAAAAAGTAATAAATACCTTGTTATTATCGAGAGTTCATCGATTAGTTGACTAGAGTTACAACATATTGAGTATAGGAATGGCGGCATTTACATCAGAATACCTATGCATTAAATACAGAATTGCTTGGAATATTAAATTTCAGATACCTACGTCAAATTGTAACAGGATTACGTGTTATAATTTCAAAGGAATTTCAATGTCGAAATAATTGAATCCTGTCAGTTGCCTGAACTGTACACCGCCTATTACACGCGGTAATTGTAATCACTTTAAAATGGTTATGAGCCGTGTGGGGTGAGTGGTTCGTGTAGTTGCTTGCCGGAAAAATATTGCAGGTTCGAATCCCGAGTGTTATACAATATGTATTGTTTGTCTATAGAATCAGGCAGGAATACTTGGGTTTTAGTTGAATACGTTCAATTGAAGTATGGGATCAATAAAATAGATTTCTACTCAAACAATATGGCCTTCCAAATTTGGTTGTGCAAACAATTGCAGGAACTAAATAAAACGAGGGTGGGCATTATATACTAGTACCTGGATGACCGAGCTTAGCTCGGTAAATATAATATAAAATATTATTTCGTAGGAATTACAGACTTATGAAATATGAATAATATTTTTAATGTTACCAATATAATATGACCAATAAAAAATGTGAACTTTTAATTTAAATAAAAAATCACGAGTTAATCGGTTAAGAAATTAAACATATGCCAAAATAAAGAATCATCTATCTAAACATATAATAAAAATGTAACGGATTGCTGTCTGTACAAGGAAAATAATAATATATCCTCACGCCTTCCCACATGGGTCCCCGAAGGGGTAGGCAGAGGTGTATAGATAATACCCACACACCCACTTTCCGCCAGAGGTATATTAGGTGCCAACGTGACAGATGGCGAGTCCATCGCCGTTATTCAAGCACGACTATACATACGCCTTTGAATTTCTTCTCAGACGTATGCAGGTTTCCTCATGATGTTTTCCTTCACCGTAAAGCTCGTGGTGTGACTAATCACTGTACTTAAGTTCAGAAAAACTCATTGGTACAGTCGGGATTCGAACTTGGGACCTTTGCGTCGCAGACAGCTGCTCGAACCACTCGGCCACCACGGCTTAATCAGGAAAATGTAAGAGAAAAAAATATGATTGGGAGCTTTATCAACGCAAACAGCACCCAAAACACTGATTGTTAGAATTTTTGTCTGTGCGTTTGTGCAGTTTGTAAAACAGTAACGGATCACTGTCTGTACATGGTAGATGTATGAGAAAAAATATGATTGGGACCTTTATCAACGTAAACACACGTTGTGCATACTCTGCCACAAATCTTGTAGACGTCGATTCCGTTGTTCGTCATTTTCAGTAGCTACACGTTGTGCCGCACGCTGCCGCAAATCTTGTAGACATCGCTCCTGTTGTTCGTCATTTTCAGTAGCTATATGCTGTGCTGCTCGCTGACGCAAATCTTGTAGACGTCGTTCCCGTTGTTCGTCATTTTCAGTAGCTACACGTTGTGCTGCACACTGCCGGAAATCTTACAGACGTCGCTCTCGTTGTCCGTCATTTTCAGTAGCTACACGTTGTGTTATACGCTGCGGGAAATCTTACAGACGTCACTCGCTGTTCGTTATTTTCAGTAGCTACACGTTGTGCTGCACGCTGCCGCAAATCTTGTAGACATCGCTCCTGTTGTTCGTCATTTTCAATAGCTATACGTTGTGCTGCTCGCTGACGCAAATCTTGTAGACGTCGTTCCCGTTGTTCGTCATTTTCAGTAGCTACACGTTGTGCTGCACGTTGCCGGAAATCTTACAGACGTCGCCCTCGTTTTCCGTTATTTTCAGTAGCTACACGTTGTGCTGCTCGCTGCCGCAAATCTTGTAGACGTCGTTTCCGTTGTTCGTAATGTTCAGTAGCTACACGTTGTGCTGCTCGCTGCCGCAAATCTTGTAGACGTCGCTCTCGTTGTTCGTTATTTTCAGTAGCTACACGTTGTGCTGCTTGCTGCCCGCAAATCTTGTAGACATCGCTCCTGTTGTTCGTAATGTTCAGTAGCTACACGTTGTGCTGCTCGCTGCCGCAAATCTTGTAGACGTCGTTTCCGTTGTTCGTAATGTTCAGTAGCTACACGTTGTGCTGCTCGCTGCCGCAAATTTTGCAGACATTGCTCCCGTTGTTCGTAATGTTCATTAGCTATACGTTGTGCTGCTCGCTGCCGCAAATCTTGCAGTCATCGTTCCCGTTGTTCGTAATGTTCAGTAGCTACACGTTGTGCTGCACGCTGCCGCAAATCTTGTAAACGTCGTTCCTGTTGTTCGTAATGTTCAGTAGCTACACGTTGTGCTGCACGCTGCCGCAAATCTTGTAAACGTCGTTCGTTTTGTTCGTAATGTTCAGTAGCTACACGTTGTGCTGCACGCTGCCGGATATCTTACAGACGTCGCTCTCGTTGTTCGTAATTTTCAGTAGCTACACGTTGTGCTGCACGTTGCCGGAAATCTTGTAGACATTGTTCCCGTTGTTCGGAATGTTCAGTAGCTACACGTTGTGCTGCTCGCTACCGCAAATCTTGTAGACGTCGTTTCCGTTGTTCATAATGTTCAGTAGCTACACGTTGTGCTGCTCGCTGCCGCAAATCTTGTAGACGTCGTTTCCGTTGTTCATAATGTTCAGTAGCTACACGTTGTGCTGCTCGCTGCCGCAAATCTTGCAGTCATCGTTCCAGTTGTTCGTAATGTTTAGTAGCTACACGTTGTGCTGCACGCTGCCGCAAATCTTGCAGTCATCGCTCTCGTTGTTCGTAATGTTCAGTAGCTACACGTTGTGCTGCACGCTGCCGCAAATCTTGTAAACGTCGTTCCTTTTGTTCGTAATGTTCAGTAGCTACACGTTGTGCTGCACGCTGCCGGATATCTTACAGACGTCGCTCTCGTTGTTCGTAATTTTCAGTAGCTACACGTTGTGCTGCACGTTGCCGGAAATCTTGTAGACATTGTTCCCGTTGTTTGGAATGTTCAGTAGCTACACGTTGTGCTGCACGCTGCCGGAAATCTTGTAGAAGTCGTTCCCGTTGTTCGTACTTTTCAGTAGCTACACGTTGTACTGCACGTTGCCGGAAATCTTACGGACGTCGCTCTCGTTGTTCGTAATGTTCAGTAGCTACACGTTGTGCTGCTCTCTGCCAGAAATCTTGTAGACGTCGTTCCCGTTTTTTGTAATGTTCAGTAGCTACCCGTAATGCTGCACGCTGCCGGAAATCTTACAGATATCGCTCTCGTTGTCCGCTATTTTCAGTAGCTACACGTTTTGCTGCTCGCTGCCGCAAATCTTGTAGACGTCTTTCCCGTTGTTCGGAATGTTCAGTAGCTACACGTTATGCTGCTCGCTGCCGCAAATCTTGTGGTCGTCGTTCCCTCTGTTGGTCATATTCAGCGGCCACAAAGAAGCCCTCGTGAAACATCTAAGACCTTTCTGCTCGTAGGTATAATGTTAGTCAAGTTTTGCAAGACTTGTGGGATGAGCGGAAGGCTGATTATTTTAATTGATTTGTTGAAATGAGTCTTGTTTGTCGATCACTATTTTCTTGAAGGTGTTCTTGAGATGAGTCTTCTTCTTCTTTTAGGCATTTTGTCATGTAAGTAAACAATTGATTTTATATATAATACGTCTACGATAACGTAACGTCAAACCAAAAACTCATTGGCTTAAAGTTTGTTGCTTAGCAACGCTTTATTGTTGCTGTGTCGGTAAAGCAGTAGCGAAATTCAAATTCTAATGAAATTGTAGGAGATTTTCATTGCCTAAAAACACGGATAAAACAACTTTTTTTTTTAATGAAACCTAGCTAGATCAATTTATTGCCCCCGAAATCCCCCCCGTACCAAATTTCATGAAAATCGTTGGAGCCGTTTCCGAGATTCAGATTATATATATATAAATAAATATACAAGAATTGCTCGTTTAAAGGTATTAATTAGATAGATAGATAGATTTATTATATACCCAAACACAATTATATATATATATATATATATTTTTTTTTATACAACAAGAGTGGAAAACAAGCATACGGCCCACCTGATGGGAAACGGTTACCGTAGCCTATTTACGCTCACGATACTGAAGTATCACTTGTGCGTTGCCAGTCTGTATTCGGAGAGTTATAGTGTGATGGCTGCATAATGGGTTTAATCCCTCTGCTTCCAACACGATGTAACAATCTCCCCCCCTCCGCAAGGAGCTCATTACTGAAAACCTTATTCACCGCGTAGGAACACAACACAAAATTGTGTTATTTGGCTACGGACTTCTATAAGGTGGAGGTCCTGCCCTAGTCGGGCAGCTCCAAATTCGAACGGGAAACCTGTTATGCCCTACCTCTCTTACTTAACAAAATCCCTTACCAAATATGAATATGCGCATAATAGCGCGTTCTATAACGCAGCTAGCAGCATCTAGTGGGATTCTAGTGAATTAAAATTGAACAATAAATTCGTCAGCCACGTGCTACTCCCGCGGTAAATTTATTCATGTAAGTAGGTTTTTTTTCTGGAACAAAACTGCTTGAAACCAAGCGTGTAATGGTTGCATAACTTAAACCATTTACACAGTGCGGAAGAAAGCCTCCTTATTAGTCATAAAGTAATGTTTGAAGCCTAAATAAATGGGGTATCCAACACTGTAATAACTTTTCAATTCGAATCCGCTCTTGAGTTTGATGTGTTCAACCAAGCAAACATATAGGTATATCATATAAAAAACTTAATAACGTTCAAATTAAAACTTAAATATATTATAGAGTTTCAACCAATGGGCGACCAGTAGTTTCATAATAATAAATAAATACCTGGGACAATTCCACACAAATTGACCTAGTCCCAAATTAAGCAAAGCTTGTGTTATGGTAACTAGACAACGATATATTTACTTATATAGATAGATATATACTTAAATACATAGGACATCCAAGACTAAGGTACAAATATTCGTGTTCATCGCACAAATATCTGCCCTCAGCGGGATTCGAACCCGCGACCTCAAGTTTTGCAATCTGGAGCTGTAACCACTAGACCAGACGGTCGTCAGTTTATATTTATGATGTATAGCTTAAAATTTTTGCAGCACCAATTTTTTTTTCGAACTCTAGTTACGTATAGCGTCTTTTAACTAGGTAAAGTTTACACATAGTTTACAAAGGCTGCCGGTTAACGCAAATCTGAACGCCTTTCTGACGTCTCTTTGTACAGTCACCTTTGTGCTTCGCTTAGAAAATACGGCTTGTTTGTTGTTAAAATAAGTTGGGAAGAGCTATTTTTCTAGTATAATTCATACCTACCAAAGTTAGTCTGCGTGATAAATAATAAAATGAATACCTTTGGACAATACAATACAAATTGGCATACATACATACATATCATCACGCCGAGTGCCTGAAGGGTTAGGGTAAGACTTACATACCTCTTTCACTTCCTCCATATTATATATAGCCCCAAATTAAATAAACCTTATACTACGGTAACTAGGCAACGATATATATATTCTTATATAGATAGATATATTCGTAAATAAATAGGATATCCAAGACTATGGTACAAATACTCGTGTTCATCCACCAAATATCAAACCCACTTTTTTTTTACCACATGGGTGGCAAACAAGCATGCGGTCCGCCTGATGGTAAGCGTTTACCGCCGCCTATGGACGCTTGCAACACCAGGGGTATCACTCGCGCGTTGCTGACAGTGTCGCAGTCATTTGCCCTGACCAGTAGACTTGATGGCCGTCAAAACAAATTATAATCTGTTATGGCTATCGGCACAGTGATAAATTTCATCCTAATAGAATTACTAAAGTTTTGAGTTACATTCAGTAGGTAGGTTAAACTTAGTCACCGTCTTCGCCAGGAACTCATAGTTCCAAGTCATCAATTTCATCTACAAAATCAAAGGGAGGTGAGTAAATACCTGACTCCTCTCCTTAACCGTTAACCGAGCCCTGGACTCATTATGATTCGTATTCTGACCATTAACCTTCATGACGACTCAGTTTTCCGAAAGTCTTTTAGGTATCCGAAATAAACCACCAAAAAATAATCTCCATGATAAGAATACTTTTCAATACACGATTTTTCAATCGGATATCGACTTTGATTCCCTTTCTCCGTTCAAAATACCCGTGTGAATGGCACCAGGTGGCGGCTGTAAGAACCCCTTTTTGCTTTGAAGAATCTCTTTGGAACATTATAAGTTTGAGTGGGAACACGCTTTTCGTACCAGGGATGTTACAGCTTAGGTCTTGCTGTAGCGAATGGACGAGAAAAACACCAATGTTTTCATACAAAGGTCCTATAAAATGTACCTTACATTAGCCGTTAACTCAAACGAAGGAAATAGCGTCAATGTTATGAATGGAGGGATTTTAAAATTCGCAAAATTTTATGTCGAAAATAAATTAATATGCATTCATGATACCTATCATCACGCCCAGTACCTGGGTAGGCAGAGAGAGTAGGCCGCCAGTTTGCTCTAGACTTACAGACCTCTTTGGCATCGTCCAAATGAAGTCTTTTCAAAGATGCCTTAAATTAATAAAAAAAACTAAAATAACAAAATTAACTATTACAGTATATTATTATAAACCGGGCTTCTCAGAAAAAAATACATTTGTCTTCTAGAAGTTATCGGGAGCTGTGGTTATGCTCATGACGATGAAATAACAAAATGACATTATTAAAGGGAGTAATATTTACTCCAAATTGTGGTTTTATGGGGTTTTTTCATAAACTAGTAATTTCATAATTAAAACGTTCGTAATTGGATTCTACATGTTTAACTTTATCGTTACAGCTGTTTTTTATACGAAAATACTCGATATATTTAGCCAAAGTCTATCAGACTTCAATCATAATGTCTTTCTCTATTTTATCATCAACTTTTAATCATTACGTTTCACTTCAATAAAAAGTTCCATGACTTAAATTCAGAAAACACATTGGAAAATAAATACTACACAGGATACCCAGATTGGAACCTTTGAACCGCCGTTTCAACTATTTAATTATTATATACAAAATATGTTTACCAAAAATATGTTGCGTTTGTATTTTTATTTATTAGCCGCAGCCTTCTCTTCTTCTTCCTGCTGCAACTCCTCAAGCCTTTGCAGCACTTTCTGTCTCCTCTTCTCCAGTGGCGTTTTGTACCACCAAGCTTCTGCTTGAGATTCCTAAAAGATTTCATCTATTATTATTCTTATTTATGGTTATTCAGCTCATAAGCGGTTCATCGCCGATTTTAGTAAAAAAATAAGAAGTCAATAGGAAATAACGTAACACAGGTTTCTTCTAAATACGTAATATTGTTATCATAATTCGTGATGCGATATGATAGGTATTTTTTTCAATCTGAAGACTGTATCATTCTTGTCATCACCTATTCCCAGGATTACCTATCCGATATTTTAAATTGTCGTAGTTGAGTCCAGTTTTAGCAGTCGGTTAAGAACCCTCGAATCAAATGAATTATGATTATTTCATAAAGGATTCCACCCTACTTGGGGGCAAGAGAGGTATCTTAAAACTTTGGACTTTCGGACCCGTTGAAAGCCTTGTAATTAAAATTGCAAATAATTCTCCAAATTATTTATATCCATTGTCTAGATAGAAAAGGTTTATATGCTTTGAAATAAGCGTTAGTTTCTATTGTATGAAAAACAAAAACAAATGCTAGACAATGTTAATTTAGTTAATGTTTATGAAATATAATGTTTTGTGTTTATTTTTAAAACAAACTTGCTACAACTTTTAGTTAAACTGTAGTCAAACCTGATTTTACAAGAAAAAATAACTATCCATTCTTTCCTTTAAAAAAAATCGAAATGGAATTTTCCTGTTTCCTTATAAGATCAACTACCCCATCTCACCCGGCCGTAGATACTTATAAGGCGGACCAACGCAAATTATTAATTACATACATGCTCAGCATAGACTGGTTCCCTGGAACTGAGCTGCACGGCCACCTCGTGAGCTGTCAAAGCCCGCACGCGAAGTTGTAAGCGCCTTTTCGTAGTCAGTACCGAATCTAAAGCGCTTAGCAGTGTGCCTGATAGGGACGAAGATAGAGATTATAATGACAAATGTGATGATGATGCTGATGATAATGTTAATGATAATGATGGTGTTGGTGATCATGATAATGGTTATGCTAATGGTTATTTGGTAACGATTATATTGATAATCACAATGGTGAACAGTTATGATAATTGTGGAGTGGAAGACGGTAATGATGGTAATGTATATTTTATTTTTAAAATGTGGCAAACGAACAATCGTATATCCTACCTGATGCTAAAGAGTTCCTTTAGGCTATGGAATTTATGTTTAACAAGGGACGAACGTATCCTGTCTTTTACAATTCAATGAGTACTATGCAAATCTCATAGACAAATTATTGTGTACTTATTTGTTAGTAACAAATGTTTTACATCGTTTATTTAACTAAGAGGCAGCCGGTGAACATGTATGAAGAGTCTGATGAAGCGATAAAGCTATGTAAGTCTATAGAGAGCTGGGTACTCTCACTGCCTACCCCGTTAGGGCCTCGGCGTTATGATATATGATTATAATAATATAATATACTAGCTGTCCCGTCCAGCTTCGCTTGGGTGAAAAGTTAACACGAACGCAGCGCCACCTATCGGGTCCAACTGTGAATCTAAGCCGACCTCGACTCCATCTGTTAGAATTGTTTGGAGCGAACAGATAATTGCAAAAAAAAATAATGCACACCGTGTGCAAATTTGATTGAAATCGGTTAAGTAGTTTAGGAGTCCATCGCGTTAACGTGAAACGTTATTTATATATATTAAGATTCTACAATATGTATATTATTACAAATACTTCGAGGAGAGATAATTTTCCTTGTAGCCAAACCAGTGGGATTTAATAATAATTTAGTACTAGGGAGAACCGGAATGCCTTTGCTATAATTTAGGCCTATTATTCACACACCAACTCAACAACCGGTTACTGAATTGTGCTTACAAATATATGCCCTCTTACCAATTGTATAAGAATCAGATATCCTTGACAAGCACGAAATGTCCAATCTAGGAGATAGAGCGCCGGCTCTGTGTAATTTGGATCTCCACATCAAAGATATGCTACCATAATCGGCTCTTGGTATTTGTATAACCTTCTGGTAGCATTGGAAGAGAAGCTTCTGCTCTGCTTCCCATGGACTTTTAGAAGTTCCTACGAAGAGTACCCGGTCTTCTGGATAAATGCCTAAAAATATGTTGATGATCAGGTTGGAAATGAATCAATGATACTGTATTTGGGTCTCTATATATATATCAATATGGTCAGGATTTCGTTATTTTTTAACAAATTTGATAAATGATTTAAATTAACAGGAAATATTTTTTATTAATAAAATATTATTTGTCCACCTTAATGTCCAATGTAATTAAAAGTGAGGAAGAAAAGTATTTATCCCGAATATAAAGTGAAAACTTATGTTTTTTTTCCTATTTTTTTAACAAAAATTAACAATATTTGCAAAGAAATGTTAATAAATAAACATATGTTAAAATTACTGATTGAATCATGAATGTGATTTAGAAGGTAGGAAAGATTTACTCTATTTGGAACAGTGTCTTACATATAATTGCCCAAAATATATATTTCAAATTTTCATTAAATACTAATTAGTGGTAACTTCAAACAGAACAAAAGAATATTGATATTTCTGTCTTTGAGTACCTTTTATAATCTTTATAAGATCCTTCTTCAACCTTTTTGGATCTGTCTTGTCAGTTTTAGGTATTTTCTTGACGAAAGGTTTTTCTGCGTCATCCATCCATATTACAGATGGTTGTAACAGTCTCGACACTTTCATCACTAAATGTATAAGCATTATAAGTCCTGTCTTTCCAGGGTATTTGCCTACTATATTCGCTGGAGTCAGGTCGAAGAGCATTCCACCAACTTCACTGCAGATGGCGTGAACTAGTAATTTTTTTCCGCTTCCCGTAGGACCTATTAAATGTAAAAAAACACTTGTTTTTTACTCAGCATCATATAGTTTTTATTAGATAATTTCTGCTATGTTAGAAAAAGATCAGTATTTACGTAATTTAATTAGTATTTTCGTGTACATGTAATTGTATATATATTTATGCATTTAATTTAATAAGATTTTGATAACAACCACAAATTTAAAATCATGTCTAAAACTCTACTCAAATGAATGCAGTTACCCTTATTAGCTTTTCTTCACTGTAATTCAGAAAAAGTCATAGGTCACTCAAAATCACCACAAATGTTACAGCCACCACGGCTTCAATATCACATAATTATCATACAATTACCTGTAATAAGAACAGATCTCACTAAAGGAGCGCTGGTTCTCACATGCTCAGATCCGAGTGGCAAGATACAGTATTCTTTTACCAACTGCCTTATATCACCTAAACAAGGAGCAGTTTCTTTCCCCTCATTTCTGAATGCTCCCCCCACGTAACACTTTTCGCCCATAAAGTCGTCTATTTTCACCAAAGGGTAGGGTCTTATAATACCATTAGTAACCAGTTCTTCGAATAGTGATTCTGTGGTTCGGTCCGGAGTTAGGTCTTTTTCTTTCTTCTTCTTATTCTTTTTAGCTCCACGTCTGGCCTTCATTTATGGAGAATAATTTCATCATTAGCTTAATATACAAAAAGCATAGTTTTTTTAATCTTGCTCTAATACAATCAAACGTTACATGATTTCTAAAATTGATGTTAATAATTTGGACTAGAGGACTGTGATCTTTTGTAAAAAAAAGTGTCCTTATTGTAATCACGCATTCCCTTTAAAAAATCATATTTTATTAACTGTATGTACACACGCAGTCGTTTAATTGAAAGGCGATTCCACTAACCACTTAATTAGCAATATTTTTTGGTTTTACCTTTTGTGGCTTTTTAGCCTTCTTTCCTTTAAACGCTCTATCCCTATCAAACGCTGCCTGCAACAGCTCCAGTTCATTTCTCATCATCTCGTCCACGATGTTCCTTATTTCTTTTTCTATCTTCACCATTTTCTCCCTCTCTATCATATCTCTGTAATATCGCTCATGCGGATTGTCAGCGTCATCTTTGTGTTTCCAAATATCTTCGTATCTGAAACAAATATTATCATGTTCACAGGAAATATACCGTATCTTAATATACTCGTTTATATTTTAAAGATATCTTACATAAAGTGGCGCGTTTTTGGGTACTAACTAAACACTTCTCCATTTTTCTTTCTGTTTTTACGGCTATAATTAAGGCTTTCGGTTCAGAAGAACCGAAAATGACCAAAATCCCTGGAACTATTTATTCATTTACCTTATTCATATCATAAGACTAACACTTCGTTTCAATCAACACTAACTAACAATAGTTTTTTATATCAATAATTTCTACCGTTATAGGATAATCTTAAACTAATACTCTCTTTAAAAATACGATAGTGACCTTTGTGTGTATCTATCTGACTCGAACTTGACCAGGTTTTATATCATATCATATCATCACGCCAAGTCCCTAACGGGGTAGGCAGAGAGTATAGAGCGCCAGTTCTCTCTAGACTTACATACCTCTTTCGCTTCGTCCACATTCATCAGTCTCTTCATACATGCTCGTCGGTTTCGAGTACTCTTAACGTTCCCGTCCTTCAGAGTCCGATCTATTTGATCCAGGTAGTTTATAAAGTATTAAAAATTATATATTTTTTGGGAATTTCTTAAGAATATTACGACTTCACTTTTATTTATTAACGAACAGGACTAGGCTATTTTCGTAATAATAATCAGCTTACTCTTCATTAGCGTTAACCATATCTGGCAAGAAAGCGGATTTGTTGCAAGTATAAGTATACAAGTCTTCTTCCTCATCTTTATTCTTATTATCTTCTGCTTGGTTATTCTTTTTATCTTTACTATCCTTACTTTCCTTACTTTTCTTAGAACCTGATGATACGGGCGATGATTTACTCAACTCGCTGTCTGCACCTGTTTGTAGGATACATGTTAGTAAGATTTAAAAGTCAAAAGACTTTTTTAAAAGCTTGTTTTAAATAAAATAGTAAAGTGCTTGCTGAACTAAAAGCATAACTCGCACGTTGACGACTGTACAATTATTTTTCACACCCTTAAATAATGTCCATGTGATATTCTCTACGGAAAACCGTGGGAAAAATGGGAGTAGTTTCCAAATGGCTACAATTAATACTCTCTCGGTTACTGATTGATTGATTAAAATGATTAACCTTGTCGACTATACATAGTTCTACTTCCACCGGCTTCTTCAGAAGGGAACTCGGGAAATCCACCAGTTCTTTCGAAGTACTCAGAAATCCATCTCCTTAGTTCGTCGCCAATCTGCTCATTCAACTTGACACCGTTTTGCTTTCGGAGCTGTTCCTCTAAGGTTATTAAAGCTTCTTCGTATTCATTCTGGCGTTCTATTTGGAGCTTTCTTCTGTACTGCTTTACCTGCGTAATAAGATAGGCTTATAGAATAAGATAAGATGTGATACCATTTTAAACCACGTATAGTTCACGTGAGAGATGGCTAATTCATAGCCGTTTCTCAAACACTACTATGCTCTTGAATTTCTTGATTAAGGTATGCAAGCTTTTTGTCAATATTGTTCTTCATCTTCGTTGCATGATACACCACAATATTTAAATAGAAATACCAATTATTAAAACCTTCTGGGGATTATACTTGCAAACTAGCCTTTGTAGGTACTCAAACAAATTACTCTACAACGCCTATAAAATTGAGTTCGACTGTGATTTTGTATCTGAATGAACCGATGTATGTAACATAGACTTGCAAGGTGTTTCGATTTTTATGATGAGAATTTTATATATATATTCTCACGCCTTCCCACAAGGGTCCCCGAAGGGGTAGGCAGAGGTGTATAGGTAATACCCACACACCCACTTTCCGCCAGAGGTATATTAGGTGCCAACGTGACAGATGGCGAGTCCATCGCCGTTACTCAAGCACGACTATACATACGCCTTTGAATTTCTTCTCAGACGTATGGTGCCTTCCTCGATGTTTTCCTCACCGTAAAGTCGGCGTGACTAATCACTGTACCTTTAGTCAAAACCAGACGGGATTCGAACTTGCGACCTTTGCGTCGCAGGCAACTGCTCGAACCACTCGGCCACCACGGCTCTTATTTTATAAGTATTGTATTATGGGGAGCATAAAAATACCCAATATTTTTGTAATTAAACCCACCTCTTCAGCTTTCTCTATCTGTATTGACTCTGTGTAAGGACCCAACTCCATGCCTATTAGAAGTTGCTCTGCTCGTTTCCGCTTCTTAGTGTCCCGTCTTGCAATGAAACCTCTCCAGACCCTTTGTATAGCGGTGGCTGCAGAAGCCGTCATCTCCCCTTTTTGATCTCTTCCTTTCTCCTTGAGTAGGCGGATTTCTTTCATGAACTGACCTCTATGAAATGAAACTTTTTTATAAATGTTAGAAATTTGTTAAATCATTTTTGGAAAGTCCTATAGAATGCAATTCGTTATTTAAATCATGCTGTATATCATACAAGTAAAGAAACAGCGAAGAGAAACAAAGTTCCAACTACGTTTCTCTAATCTATCAAATAAATAAGGAGTTACTCGAACTTAGCATGTATTAGCAGACTAATGCATATAGATGGTACGAAATATCTCTATAAGCTAAGGAGAGACTAGGAATGGAAATAGAGTGTTTTATGTTTTTACGTTTTCTCAATACCTTAATCGTCCCTGTCTAGCTCTTTCATGACTCTGCATGATGAGTACCGCCTGCTGCTCAGTTAGGACCAAGGGTTTTGGCTTTGGTGGCTCGTATCCTAACTTCCTCAAGGTATCTGTGATGAAGTTCCTGCGGTCGTTCACCTCCTCCTCTCGTTCACGTATGAAGTATTGTGGCACGCAAGGTTCGGCTTCGAACGGTGTAACTTGAAGCTTTTCCAACGCCTAAAATATTTGTAATTTTTGAAATAAGGATTTGGATAGATAGAGAGAGTCTATATGGGACATAGACAAAGATATATCAATGTATTCTGATGGATTTATCGCATCATTACTAAGGACATTCAAGACTAAGGTAAGTGTCGTCCTCAAAAATATCTAGACCAGACGACAAACGACAACAGAAAACAATTTTGACCTCCAAAGGCTTAGAATGAAGTCTTGGTTAAATTTTCTCAGTTAAATTTTCTACCTAGTCATTCTTTATTAATAAAAAAAAAATTACCTTTCAAATGTTCTCTACGACAGAATAAATTTATATAACTAACTACTAATAGATAAAATGTTTGACCCAAATCGGTATGCCAACGTGC
Organism: Drepana arcuata; assembly: GCA_016069955.1. NCBI lineage: Eukaryota > Metazoa > Arthropoda > Insecta > Lepidoptera > Drepanidae > Drepana > Drepana arcuata. The sequence continues at coordinate 10,865 of JACCPG010002636.1, read as the reverse complement.
CAAGAAGACTAGCAGCATTGCCACGCGCTGGATACCAACACTGATCCTAACAATAATTGAATTAATAAAATAAAAAAAAAATTAATCAAAAAGCTCATATGTATGTACCTCATCGTCATCGAACGTATAATCCGTCAGATGCAGTTCAACCAGCTCGTGTTTAATCTCGATGAGCCTTCCCAAGCACGCTTCCAACAACCTCTTTACTATAACTCGTTTCTGCGGCTGGAGCAGCTGGTCGTAGACTGTATCCAACCTCCCCAGAAGGACTGTGTACCGAACCTTCAGCTCCAGGAGTAAAGGTTGGAGGGTCGAGCGCTCGGCTGTGCCCGCCTCAAATACTGCCTCGTCCGCTTGAGTCGCCTCGCCGAGAAGCTCAGATGTTTGAAGGAGTAACGTGTTATAGGTTTTATTGGACATTGTTCATTACGATTTTTATTTATTCATATACATTCATATCCTCACACTGAGTTCCGGTAGACAAGGGTCCCCTAAGGGCAGAGGTGCATAGGTTTTACCCTACCCACTTTCCGCCACAGTTATATTTTTGGTGCTAACGTGACAGATGGCGAGTCCATTGCCGTTACTCACTACTACACTACAGGTCACTCGTCTTAAATTTATGCTGGTTTCCTCTCGATGTTTACCTTCACCGTAAAGCTCGTGGTGTGACTAATCACTGGACTTAAGTTCAGAAAAACTCATTGGTACCAGAATAAATATCCGTAGGAAAGAGGTTGTGTGGAGACTTTGGGGACCCTTGTGTGAAGGCGTATAAACCAATTTGTATATGCCAAATGAACAGATTAATAAACAACCAACGTCACATTTAAATTGTCAATAACACTGTACTCGTTAGTACACAAAACATCAATATTCACAATGAACGATTAAATATTTTTATCGTCAACACAATTGAATTTCAAAATTATATCACTCTGCAAACATGGAATAAATCACAATGCCGATAGTTTCCACCAAACCTGACTATATATCACCGAATGTGTTCGTATTTATCGAATAAACAAACCATCACCATGGTTGGTTACTATCAACATCGTTAGAGTTGGATTAACGTGCGTTTGGGTTCCGCAATTGACTTAAACCATTTCATAGGTTTTTGAAAGTTACGGTAGCAGAGAGAGTAGAGCGCCAGTTCTGTTACCAGTTAATGAGCTCCTTGGGGAGGGGGGAGGATTGTTACAATGTGTTGGAAGCAGAGGGATTAAACCTTATGCTGCCAACACACTATAACACTCCGAACACAGAGTGGCAACACGCAAGTGATACTTCGGTATCGTGAGCGTAAATAGTCTGCGGTAACCGTTTCCCATCGGGTGGGCCGTATGCTTTATTGCCACTCTTGTTGTATAAAAAAAAAGTTCTCTTTAGACTTATGTACACCTCTTTTCTTTCGTCCACATTCATCAAGCTCTTCATTTCGTTCTTGAGGCTTAATTCATGTTTGGTATATTTGATTTGATTCAGGTGCCGTTATTTGCTATACTACCTCCGCCTACCCTCTGTAGAAGTCGGCGTGATATGCACATATGTGAAAAAAAATCTTAAAATTTTCTAATCCATTCTAATATTTATACTTATACGTAACTTATTAATGTAAAGGTTTGGATGAATGGATAGATATAATGCCAGAAAAAAACTTTCTCACAGAGATGAATTATAGTCTAGTCTGGAAGTCTCCTTCTTCTTCGTCGTTACACTCTTGGCAGAGTGGTCGTGGCTGTCATTTCTTGTGCGGCGACCCTAACCACACGGCGCCATTCTTCTCGCACTGCTGGAATAGGACACAGGATATGTTTAATTACAGTCAGAAAGAACATGAACGGCTCGACCATTTTTTAATTAATTTAATTTAGCACCGTAGTAGCGAAAAGTGGCCGTGTGGATACTACGTTCACACCTCGGCCTACCATTCGGGGAGCGTAGTGGGAAGGTGTCAAGATATCAATAAAGCGTGGGTAAAACCGCTGGGTTTAGCTATTATGTATGTAAACGAAAACCGGGGAGTTTGTTTCGCCGTTTCTTCTCCTGGCAGGTACTTTTTTCTTGGAAACGGTGGTAACTTTGGTAACTTTAGTTTATATTAAATATGTGACGTTCAATAAGTGTTCCCTGTGTCCCTTACATTGAATAAAATACTTTGATTTTTTTTTTATTTTGTTTGTCACATTTTATCCTGAACCCTGTGACGATAAAGCGCTTCGTGTCACATTGAAGTTAAATTATCGCAGCTGGACTGTTGGTTGTAAACCGTTTAAGAGTCCCGACATCAGCAATACGTTATATTTTATCTATTTTTATTTCAGTTTTTTTTATTTTTATTTCACGTAAATATGGATAAATGGCTTTTGGCCGTTAGTTTGCATTAGCTGAAAGCTTTTTCATGCAAACTATATCCGTTTATTGGATTTAGAATAATTGATGTTGTAAAATGGTTTGCAAAAAATCTTGTTGGAAATTTAGACTTCTCATCTAAATCTCTTGACACCTTTCCATATGGATCGCAGAAAGAGTAGGCAGATGTGTGTAGGTAGTACCCACACACTCACTTTACACCGGAGACACCTTTTCACGTTTTTTAGGTGCCAACGTGTCTATCGCGAGTCCATCGCCGTTACTTAAACACGAAGCACGTATGTAGGTCTCGTCTCCAAGTTTTCCAGGATTCGAAGTTGAAATCTTTGTATTGCAGGCAATAAAATTACTTGAAGCACTGGGTTACCACGGCGCTTACTCCTTAAAAAATACTACCATAGTCATTTCACACGAAGAAATAAAGCTAAATCGACATATTACTTCTTTATTCAACCGTAGAATTTCACATTAACGACTGGTAGATTAGACGGTGTACATTAAATCATTTTACTATCCATCTCGACTTTACAGAGTTCTCTTCTTTCAAGAACACCCAAATTCTATACGGGAAGATGTAAAACGGTATATTATTTGCGCGGCAGTTAACGCTGTCTCGAGTTAAGTGGCAGTTATCGCGCCACACAGCTCGTCTCGCTGAAGGTCTGTTTGAAGCAATTTCCTTGAGGAAAAGCTCCCACTTAAGTAAATAAGACTTGCATATGTAGAAGCTTTAATCGTGTTCGAGGTCAAAGAGGTTCTAAAAGTGGGATGTGGCATAATTACACATTTTATTCAGGACTCCCTACGGGCGTAAAGTTCGCACAGCTGATCGGAAGATAATAATAATAATATGTGCCAATGTGCCAGATAGCAGTTTGTCGCCCTCTTATAGGTTTCACATACACTTTCAAATTTCTTTTGCGACATGGTACCTATGCCAAAAACAAACTTGGTTTGGATTCAATTTGGTTTAAACCTTGACGTTTGACCGTTTAACTAATTATAAATATTACCGCCTCCATTTTTATCACATCGTTGTTGTCTCGACGATGGATATTATATTCTTGAGAAACTTCGATGATTTTCTCATTAATTATAAGTAGACTGCACGTCGCGGCGGCATCCGTTATAAAGAGCGATTTGTAGTTCCTTTTAACAAATTCTAATTTCAAGGTAAACATACATATCAGCACGCCGAACCCCTTACGGGGTGAGCAGAGAAAATAGAGCGCCAGTTCTCTCTAGTCTTGCATATCTCTTTCGCTTCGTCTACATTTATCAGTCTCTTTCATACATGCCCGCCGTTTTCGAGTACTCTTGACTTTCCCGTCATAAAACCTGCATACAACATATTGGGAAGAAATTCAAAGGCGTATGTATATTCGTGCTTGAGTAACGGCGACGGCTCTGCTTACCCCTTCGGGGACACTTGCAAAGTATATGAATCAATAAAATACGGTTCTCAAAATTTCGTATAATAATAATATTTTAAATTAAATTACTTACATTATTGCAACACAGCAACGCTATTTTTCTTCCTTAAAATAAAAAATATCACATATTATTTTCCTCCTTCTGAGTACGACTATATTAAGGCAACGACTTAATTAGTATTCGTGGAACTACCCATAAATTACTACCTCATGATCAAAGTATGTAATAATTTCTTTATTATATGTATCGCAGCATTAAAAAGTTTCAAAGCTTTGAACTCATCTCAATAACCGAAGGCTAGCAATCTTCCGTAATATATCTTCTAATTTATGGCTGCAGTTTTATCCCTTATGGCTTTGCTAATAATGCAAAGCTCTGTCCATGTGCGCTTACAATTTAAGCTTTTTATGTAATAGCTCCCACCATTTGCTGTGAATTGAAGGTTCTAAGAGACATGCTACTTACAGCTCAGCTTAATATATATATATATATATAATATTATATATTGTATATATATATATATTACGAAAATAAACGAAAACGACGAGCATGTATGAAGAGACTGATGAATGTGGACGAAGCGAAAGAGGTATGTAAGTCTAGAGAGAACTGGCGCTCTATACTCTCTGCCTACCCCGTTAGGGACTTGGCGTGATGATATGTATGTATGTATATATATATATATATATATATATATATATATATATATTTATAAATTATGTCATGTGAGCGAGACTAACCTACGGTTTTGATATACGTAAACTTCATGGCCATTTGGTTAAATATTATAATACATAAATATCATCACGCCGAATCCCTAACGGGGTAGGCAGAGAGTATAGAGCGCCAGTTCTCTCTAGATTTACATAGCGCTTCGTCCACATTTATCAGTCTTTCCAGAACATTATAATATGAATAAATATGCATGCGTTTTGGAATAAATAGAGAATAAATTCAAAATTGTATCTAAAATTATGCCGCACACATCTATCTCCAGAAAAAAGAGCATGTAGTTACACTATTTGGGCTACCATTGGTGTATAAAGCGGCCATAGACTGCGGTAACCGCTTACCATCTGAAACAGCGCGCTTGCTTAACAACTTAGTAATAAAAACCCACTCTATCTCCACCTTTGAGAACTCTAGTAGGATATAATATACTCACTTTAAATTTCCGCAAGAATTGAACCTGAAGATGAAGGGCAGACGCAAGATAGCAGGGCTCTATGACCAGCCAATAGTCGCTAAGTGCATACATACATACATATACAAATCATCACGCCAAGTCCCTAACGGGGTAGGCAGAGAGTATAGAGCGCCAGTTCTCTCTAGACTTACATACCTCTTTCGCTTCGTCCACATTCATCAGTCTCTTCATACATGCTCGTCGGTTTCGAGTACACTTAACTTTCCCGTCCTTCAGAGTCCGATCTATTTGATCCAGGTAGTTGGAACGTGGCCTTCCTCTGCCTCTTCTTGCACACACTTTCGCTTTGTATATCTGTTTCGTCAATCTTTCTTCACTCATCCTTCTATGTGTCCAAACCAACGTAACATGCCTTTCTTCGCTAAGTGCATTCATAATAAAGTCGTTACTGGAATAAATGCTAACGACTGTATTTACAAGGCGCCTAGGTCATTATAGTTAAGTTTCATTACCCCTGAACATCGTGACTGGTGGATATGATATATACATATATTTATTTAAAATGCCGTGATGGCTGAGTGGTTCGAGCAGTTGCCTGCGACGCAAAGGTCGCAAGTTCGAATCCTGACTGTACCAATGAGTTTTTCTGAACTTAAGTACAGTGATTAGTCACACCACGAGCTTAACGGTGAAGGAAAACATCGAGAGGAAACCTGCATACGTCTGTGAAAAAATTCAAAGGTATGTATAGTCGTGCTGGAGTAACGGCGATGGACTCGCCGTCTGCCACGTTAGCACCTAATATACACATGGGGATCACAGTGGAAGCGTGCACGTCGCGATTCCTGCCAGCCCAGAGGGCTGCAATTCCACTCGATGCGCATTGGCCGGACGGCTATTAGGGCGTGCCCCCGAGGCGACGCGCACCAGTCCGTCCCCGCTGGTGCGAAAAATTCTGCACAGTGCGGCGATGGGGACCGCCACCCACCACGCGGAGTGCCTCACGGCGGGAAGTGGAGTGTGGAGTGTAGGATGGGTGTATGGAATGTAAGAGGAGGTATGGCTGATAAGATGAACGAATTGATCGATATTATGACAGAGAGCGAGTTAGATGTTGTGTGCTTGTCTGAAACCAAGCGGAAGGGTAGTGGAGTAGACGAGCTCCAGGGCGGGAGTTTAGTGCTGTGGTCAGGAGTGGCAAACACCGAGCACGCCTGCCAGGGAGTGGGAATTCTACTATCCAGCCGCTTGGCAGAATGTATGATAAGTTATGATGCGGTGAGCCCCAGACTTATTTGGGCTCGCTTTAAAATAGGCCTTACCCGACTGTTTTAGTCGCGGTATATGCTCCGGTGGCCTCAGCGGACACTTGCGACCTGAATAAGTTCTGGGAATGTGTGAGTAATGTTCTAGAGACGAAAGAAGGGAATGAAAAGCCGATTATTTGTGGTGATCTGAATGGATGGGTCGGGACAGCCCGTAAGGATTACGAGGCAGTACTCGGCAAGTATGGTGATAAGAGAGTGAACGAGGCAGGCAAGCTGATAGTAGATGTATGCATGGAGAGAGACCTTTTTGTGGCGAACACCATGTTCGACCACAAAAGGATTCATCAGTATACATGGGAACGGAAAATGAGCGAAGCATGATAGATCTGTTTCTAATAGATCAGCGACTCAGAACACAGGTGATGGACACCAGGGTGTATAGGGGAGCTGACCTGGGAACGGACCACTTCCTAGTTATAACTAGGATAAGGGTCTGTTCGCGGGCTGGCGACCCCGCGCTGGGGGTCCCTGTTCTGCAGTCGCAGACCGCATCAAAAGCTGGAGGCTTCAAGATGCGGCTATTAGAGACAGATATCAAGAAAGGGTATCTGAACAGCTAGCCTGTCCACCGAAAGATGTGTTTGAAAGTGTCGATGTTTGTTGGCAGTTCCTTAAGTCCAGCATATTATGCGCCGCGAAAGAGGTTTGTGGCATTTCGAAAGGGCGGACAACCAAAAATGGCGATGGTTGGTCGGATGATGAAGTGAAAGAAGAAGTTAAAAAGAAGAAGGATGCAAGGCAAGACATTTTGGCTATGTCCAGCTCAAGTGAGAGTATGAAAGAAAAGATGAAAGAAAAATACCGCTCGCTCCGAAGAACCGCTCTACCGAACCGAACCGAATACCGCTCAGAAGCGTGAGAGGTTCCAAATGACTGTAGACGAAAAACTGTCACAGAATTTCAAGGACAATGCAAAACTTTTTTGGAGGGAAGTTAAGAAGTCCAGAAATTGTGTTACAGCTAGTAGTAGGATGAATGTGATTTTCTCCAAGGACAATAACATACTGACTGACAAAACAGACGTCCTCAGGCGATGGAGTGAATTTTACAAAGATATGTATGATGATGATGCCGCTGATCTACTCACAGAGCTGCCTCCAACAGAATCTGTCGAGGATCCTATAGCGGATAAAATAAGTATGGGAGAGATTGTAAGTGCGATAAGAAGTCTGAAATGTGGAAAAGCTGCGAGAATAGATGGGATTACGGCTGAGATGATCAAGTACGGTGAACCAGCGGTCTGGGACGTCATCTATTTGCTATGCAATCTTTGCTGGGAAAAGGGTGATGTTCCGGACGACTGGAGGCGAGCAGTCATCGTGCCTTTCTATAAAGGAAAGGGATCACGATTGGACTGCTCAAACTGCAGAGCCATCAGCTTGGTCAGCTTAGCTAGTAAAGTGTACACGAAGATCCTGACGATAAGAATGCAAGAGCGATCCGAAAGGTTTCTCTGGGAATCCCAAGGTGGATTTAGACCAGGAAGAGGATGTATGGATCAAACCTTCTCGCTTCGCGGAATCACGGAAAAGTTTTTGGATATTAACCAAAAGGTTTTCTGCGCTTTCGTCGACTTGGAGAAGGCATTTGATAGAGTCGTACGAAAGGAACTCTGGGACGTGTTGCCTGGATATGGAGTGAGCAGTTCCCTACTGCATGCCGTGAAATCACTCTATAGTGATAGCGAGGCGTGCGTTAAGGTTAACGGTGAGATGTCACCCTGGTTTGATGTGAAGTCGGGGGTCAAACAAGGGTGTATCATGTCTGCCTGGCTATTCATTATATATCTAGATAACTGTCTGAGAGCACTAAGAACGAACGGATGTGGAGTGAAAATGGGAAACTTAGTGGTCAACTGCCTATTATACGCCGATGACGCGGTTTTACTGGCGTCATCAGAGGGCGAACTGCGGTCACTAGTTACCATAATGAAAGTAGAATGTGAAAAGAAGGGGCTGCGCCTAAACGCTGGCAAGACTAAGGTTCTGGTATTCGAAAGAGATGAACAAGTGACCGAGTGTGCTATATCGGTAAATGGGCAAATTCTAGAGCGAGTGAATGAATTTGTATATCTTGGAAGCATGTTCACACGAGATGGAAAGTATGAAAAAGATATTGAAAGAAGGATAACTGCCGGAAATAAGGTGAATGGAGCCATGTCGGCGTTGATGGGCAGTAAAAGTCTGAGCAAGAATGCTCGAGCTGCTGTCCACAACGCGATATTGGTACCTACCTTATTGTATGGCAGCGAATCCTGGGTATGTCAGAGGAAGTATGAAAATAGCTTGAAAGCAGTCGAGATGCGATCTCTTCGAAAAATGTGCGGCGTAACGATATTAGTTCGAATCCGCAATGAAGAGATTCGCAAATCAACTGGCGTGAATGAGGGCGTGATTGTAAAGATGAAGAAAGGCATGTTACGTTGGTTTGGACACATAGAAAGGATGAGGGAAGAAAGATTGACGAAACAGATATACAAAGCAAAAGTGTGTGCAAGAAGAGGCAGATGAAGGCCACGTTCCAACTACCTGGATCAAATAGATCGGACTCTGAAGGACGGGAACGTTAAGAGTACTCGAAACCGACGAGCATGTATGAAGAGACTGATGAATGTGGACGAAGCGAAGAGGTATGTAAGTCTAGAGAGAACTGGCGCTCTATACTCTCTGCCTACCCCGTTAGGGACTTGGCGTGATGATATGATGATGATGATGATGATGATGTATAGTCGTGCTGGAGTAACGGCGATGGACTCGCCGTCTGCCACGTTAGCACCTAATATACCTTTGGCGGAAAGTGGGTGTGTGGGTATTACCTGTACACCTCTGCCTACCCCTTCGGGGACTCTTGTGGGAAGGCGTGAGGATATATTATTATTATTTTAAATTAAATCTGTGCTCCTTTTGTTTTAAAACTATAGACGTTTTACCCATTAACAAATTATGAATATCAATACCTACCTAAATTATAGCTCTATATTCACCACGACAAATAAAAAAAAAATATACATATATATATATATATATGTATATACATATATATATATATATATGTATCACTATATATATATATCTATATATATATTTATCACACTCATCACTCACACACACTCATCCTTTCTATGTGTCCAAACCGACGTACCATGCCTTTCCTCATCTTTACAATCACACCCTCATTCACGCCAGTTGATTTGCGAATCTCTTCATTGCGGATTCGATCTAAAATCGTTACTCCGCACATTTATATTTGTAGTTATAATAATAGGTACATTCTTAAAATATTGAAGAACAAAAAAGGCTAGTAACCTAAGTGTGGATCGATGGAGGGCACCCAACACAATCGCCAAGGCCAGTCCATGCATTCGAACATCCTTGCCGCCTTCGATGGCAGATAGGTGGCGTCGCTTTGTTCCGACATAACGACCACCGGCTTAATGGCTCATTGTAAACTTTTTGCATCCATGTAGGCTCGCGTTAACTTTAGCTTTCGACTGCAAAAACCCACATTAGTTTTTTATTGTGACTTGAAATGAAGGTTGAATTTTGCGGTACACTACATTGTTCGCTTAATGGAGGTTAAGGTATTTTATAATGAATAATAATAATAATAAATACCTGGGACAATTCCACACAAATTGACCTAGTCCCAAATTAAGCAAAGCTTGTGTTATGGTAACTAGTCAACGATATATTTACTTATTACTTAGAACATCCAAGACTAAGGTACAAATATTCGTGTTCATCACACAAATATCTGCCCTCAGCAGGATTCGAACCCGCGACCTCAAGTTTCGCAGTCAGGAGCTCTAATCTAACCACTAGACCAGACGGTCGTCGGTCTAGTGGCTAGAGTCAGTGAATATTGTGAAAGAAGTCTGTAGTGGCGGTAACCACTCACCATCAGACAGACCGCTTGATTTGCCACCTATGTGGCTTAAAAAAAAACTACCGCGCTACTCCATCTGCCTTGGTGGATACAATGATATGCTGTGAGGTCTGAGATATTCTTAGTATTTAGGCTTTAAGCAATATGGTAGGTAAAGAAAGTAACATAGAAAGGATGAGTGAAGAAATATTGACAAAACACTCATCCTTTCTATGTGTCCAAACCGACGTACCATGCCTTTCCTCATCTTTACAATCACACCCTCATTCACGCCAGTTGATTTGCGAATCTCTTCATTGCGGATTCGATCTAAAATCGTTACTCCGCACATTTATATTTGTAGTTATAATAATAGGTACATTCTTAAAATATTGAAGAACAAAAGGCTAGTAACTCAGCGTGGATCGATGGATGCACCAACACAATCGCTGCCGGGGCCCATGCATTCGAACATCCTTAAGCCGCCTTCGATGGTATGCCAGGTGGCGTCGCTTATTCCGACATAATCAACGGCTTAATGGTACTATTGTAAACTTCTTTAAATCCATGTAGGCTCGCGTTAACTTTATTTCGACTGCAAAACCCACATTAGTTTTTTATTGTGACGAAATGAAGGTTGAATTTTGCGCGGATCTCACATTGTCTTTCGCTTAATGGAGTGTTAAGGTATTTTATAATGAATAATAATAATAAAT